>JAECXB010002210.1:0-35229 GCA_018151435.1 Zaprionus africanus
TGATAGCGTTCTTAATATATTGCGGATAAAAAAATTATAGTATGCTAAATAATATTAAAATCTTTTAACTTTTACTTATTTTATGAACAAAGTAATGGTGACAAAAATTTACTTAACTCATTTGGATTTCGACCGCGCCGTCATTCGAGCTCCGCACAAGTCGCCAAAGAGACTGCGACGCATTTCACTTTAATTTAAATTAAAACCACTAAGCTTAATTATAAAATTGTTACAATTTGCAAGCAACTTTGCACTACATATGTACATACGTATGTATATCTTTTCGGTAGTAAATAGTATATATAGTATAATCTATATAAAAAGACTAAAGTATATATGTATATATAAAGATATTACCGGTTGGCATGAAGATATAATACCCAACTTCTCTATGTGTAACGGGTGTAAAAACAGATATTACTTCAATGCATGAAAATTTAACCAACAGGGATACGAAACATATGCAAAGACAGGGGTGCATTGCATACGCAAGAATGCGCGCGTAGTTTGGGAAAAATGCGTGCATGGTTAAAGTAAAAAGTGTTTCGACCGAAACGCATGACATCACAAAACACCAAATCGCATCATTGCGTCACAAACTTTGATAAACTGCAAATACCAATGTCGCAGTTGCTCACAATTATTAAATCAATTTTTTCGGAAAAAGCATTTACTAACAATTTATCATCGTTTGCAACTTTTAATTAGAAATTGGATTAATAAAACGGAAGAAAATTTTGTATTTAAATAAAAAAAATTTTTGCGCTCGATAAAAAATACGATTTTTCAATTATCATTATTTTGCAATAAGTGGACAGCTCTGACATGCAAATAATCAGTTTGCAGCTTGCAATTGGCGTAGTCGGTGTTATTGCTATCGTCGTCGATTCCCGATTGTCGATTTATATTAATTATAACGTTTTATTTTAATGCTTATAAGTTAAAGTGTACAGTAATACACCTTAAGTGAATAATACAAGTCAAATTTATTGTTGATTTTGCTTGTTATATTTTTATAAGTATTTTAACCGCGTGTGTTTGTGTTAATAGGAACTTTGTGCTTGTGTTAGTGTTCGGCGCTGCACGCCGTGCACAATTTGGGCAAAATACGTTACATTGTGGCTGTACGTATTTTTGCATCGATGACTCTTTCACAGTGTGGTCGTTTCTTTATAATTATCGGTTCGCGATTTCGGTTAAATTAATCGTTTGCTGCAACGGATTTATATTACGCAAGTTACACATTAAGTTTCTTTTCTTTAATTTTTTAACATATATATTTTATTATTAATTTTTAAACACAGATATTTTATTATTAATTTATTAACATTAAATTTATAAGTTTATTACATTTTATCATACTTTATTTAGATTTTATCATTTGTACAAAATGCCAAGGCTCAATAGGAGCACAGTTACAAGTAGGTCTCAGAGACGTAGAATTCAAAACCAGGTTAATAGGTCAAATTTAGAGTATGTTGAACAGGAGCGAGCTTCACAAAGGGAGCGAAGACTGCATGCTATTAGATCAGAAACTGACAGGGCAGCAGACCGACTGCGTAAACAACTTCGTAGAGCAGACCCTGCTTACAGGGAAAACGAACGAGTCCTGTTTAATGCTCAACTCTCTTCCCGCCGAAGAAACTCAGATTTTAGAGAGGAAGAGCAAATGGAAGATACTTCGCGTCGATCGAGGCGCAGACAGGACCCTGTTTATAGGGAAAACGAACGTGAACAGTTCAATGCTCGACGCTCTTCTCGTCGAAGAAACTCGGCGTTTAGAGAGGAAGAGCAAATAGAAGATACTTCGCGTCGATCGAGGCGCAGACAGGACCCTGTTTATAGGGAAAACGAGCGTGAACAGTTCAATGCTCGACGCTCTTCTCGTCGAAGAAACTCGGCGTTTAGAGAGGAAGAGCAAATAGAAGATACTTCGCGTCGATCGAGGCGCAGACAGGACCCTGTTTATAGGGAAAACGAGCGTGAACAGTTCAATGCTCGACGCTCTTCTCGTCGAAGAAACTCGGCGTTTAGAGAGGAAGAGCAAATAGAAGATACTTCGCGTCGATCGAGGCGCAGACAGGATCCTGTTTATAGGGAAAATGAGCGTAAACAGTTTAATGCTCGACGTTCTTCTCGTCGCAGGAATTCTACTTTTAGACAACAGGAGCAAATTGGAAATACTTCGCGTCGTTCAAGACGCCGACAAGACCCTCTCTACAGGGCAAACGAACGTGAACAAGACAATATTAGGCGCGCTAGTCAACGCGAAGACATAGAGTCCAGAATTTTAGAGAGGGCAAGAGATAGGACTCGACGATCTCAAATTAGGGATAATCCAGTTCGGAGGATTATTGAACAGGCTAGAGATACAGCTGCAAGAAGAAGTGCACGCATTAGAGCGAGACAGGCTGCCTTTGATGCCAACAGAAGTTTGTCGCAAAGAGTAAGCCAATATAGAAGTGATAGCAGTAACAGAACAGCAGAAAATAGGAGAAATGCGTCGAGGAATAGAGTAGGACGTGCGAATACCTTTTCTGAAGATAGAGAATCACAGGTTAGAACTACTTTAGATTGCCTAATAGCCAGTTTCAACAAGACAGTCAAACAGGGACCCGATCAGGTTTGCATATGTTGCAAGGGCTTGTGGTTTCCACATCAAGTGGACAAAATCTCCCGTGAGAAAATAGAGGAAAAGTGTAGTGAGGCAGACAGTTCAGATATTTTGTATCTTTCCTCTTTATTTCCATCTCACAGCAATAAGTTTAGCTTTTGCAAAACCTGCAGCCGCAGTATCAAGTCAGGAAAAAAACCAAAGGCTTCCATTACAAATGGCCTAGATTTTCCGGAGCTTCCAGAATGCTTAAAAGGCTTAACGCCTTTAGAAGAAAGGTTGATATCTCCCCCGTCTTCCTTTCATGATCATAAAGTCGCTTGGATATGGACGCCAAAGTGCCATTCAAGGAGCTGTGATCAATGTGCCAATTCCAGTTGCAAATGTTGTAACTTCCCTTCCAAGGGCATTTAATGAAGCCGAAGTAGTGCAGATTTATCTTAAGCGTAAGATGGAGTATAACCATAATTTTATGGCTGAAACCATTAGGCCCTCAAAAGTTGCTGATGCAATTCGGTATTTAGTCAACACTGAGCTCTATAGGAAGCACCAAGTTACTGTCAATGAACAGTGGTTGTCTTCTTACTATGCTGAGACTGTACCTTTTGTTGCGTCAGAAGACGACAGGGACATTGTATCACAAATGTTAGAGAGAGCTGCTCAAGCTAATGAGCATAATAGTTTAGAAGATGAAGTAGAGTTAAATCCAGGAGGTCAAGAAACCTTCATGGAGAATGTCCCTGTTGAAAACTTGGATATTCCGAGAATTGCCATAGCACCAGGGGAGGGGCAGCGACCTCTGGACATGATAACAGATTATGATTCAGAGGAGCTGGCTTTTCCTACAATATTTGCAGGCATTAAACGAAAATGTCAGGAAAGTTTTACAACCATAGTTAGGTCAGAGCTTAGGAATTTTGATAGAAGAGGTTGTAGAACTGACAAGTTATTTCACAACTTTAAAAAGTTAGAAATGATTAGCATTAGGAACAGCACATCAATTTGCTTACGTAAGCACTCCGCCACTCAAGGCATTTCGGCTGCTGATGTGCGAAATGAGGAAACATTAAATAGGTTAATACTTCATGACGATGGCTATAGGCTCTTAAAGGGTATTCGCACGTCTCCTGCTCATTGGGAAGACGAGAAAAAGAAAGTGATGGCTATGATTAGGCAGGTAGGGCTGGAACTTTTAGTCTTGCTATGCAAAAATGTAGACAAGCTAGAAGTATCTGAAGAAGAAGCGTTAAATTTGGGTTTTAATGAGAAAGCTCGTCTCATTAGAGCAGACCCAGTGACCTGTGCTAGATACTTCGATTTTCGATATAGACAGGTCTTAAAACTAATGAAAAAGGAAGGCGGTGTCTTTGGATGTCACAAGGTCATCAAATTTTATTGGCGGGTGGAGTTTCAGCAAAGAGGCTCTCCACATATACATGGCATGTTCTGGCTGAAAGATGCCCCCAAGCTCGACTTAAAGAATGAGTCCACATTTGAACCTGTCAAGTCCTTTATTGATCAGTTTATCACAACTGATTCTAGTTGCCCAGACGTTGCTCCATATTTGGAGTACCAACTTCATAGTCACGGGCACTCTTGCAGACGAGAAGTTAGATCAAAACAAATTTGTAGATTCGGTATTCCATACCCACCCATGCCTCAAACAGAAATACTTCTCCCATTAGACGAAAATGCTCCAAATCTACCCGAGCATCGTAGGAATTTCGAAAAAATTCAAAGTCTCCTCGACTTCCCTTTTGATCGTGAAAGCGTAGTTACCCTTAGCGATTTTCAAAACTTTTTATCCCACGATCAACTTAACCTTAGTTATGAGGGCTATATTAATGCTATAAGATCAAGCATAAAGAAACCAAAAGTTTTTTTGAAGCGATCTTTTTCAGCGATCAAGCTTAACGCTTACAATAAGCACCTCTTATTGTTGCAGCGAGCAAATATAGATATTCAGTTTATTTTAGACCCCTATGCTTGCTGCAGCTACGTCGTTAATTATATTAACAAGTCCCAGAGAGGCATCTCAATGCTGATGCGTGAGGCAATAAATGAGATAAAAGATAATAATAATGTAACTATTAAGCAAAAGTTACAGCACTTAGGCAACAAATTTATTTTTGGCACTGAGATATCCGCTCAGGAAGCCGTCTACTGTTGTTTAGGTATGAATTTGTCCGCCAGCAGTAGTGCCAGTGTGTATATCAACACGCATGTTCCAGAAAAACGGGTCAGAATGCTGAGATCTAGACAGCAACTTCAAAATCTGCCCGATGACTCTAGGGAAATTTTTCACTTAGGCCTTCTAGATCACTATATTCAGCGTCCAGACGCTCTAGAGAGCTTATGCCTAGCCGATTTTGCAGCTTTTTATAGCTATAGCAAATCGGAACGTGGAACTCGCCAAGAAAACACTGATGAAATTGACGACGATGTTCCCAGGGTTTCCGAATCATTACGCTCTTCGAGATAATAGTGGCTTCATTAGAAAGAGGCTCACAGCGTTCATTATTAGGTATAGGAGATTTAATATCAACACAGAAACAAGTGACTATTTCAGAGAGCTAAAAATGCTTTACGCCCCATGGCGAGATGAGCATTTAGATTTAGTCACACATGACTGTGAATTGTTCTGTAGGCAGAATCAGGAGTTAGTAGAGAACAATCGCAAGAAATATAATGTACTAGATGATAGGGAACTTGAAGATGCTCTGAGCCACTTAAGGGAAGAAGCTGAAAATGAAGTAAATGAGGTAGCAGAACAAGAAGTAGTAGATGATGGCTTCAGAGTTTTAGGATTGCCTGAAATAGATCCACAACTGAACGTTTTAAATGTGGATGGAAATATTGAGACGAATGAGGAAGATAGTAATGTCCGTTTAATCAAGCTTCCACCTTTAGTTTCACAAGAGAGCTTAGCTAATATAGTTAGATCCCTTAATTTAAAGCAGAAGCTATATTTCACCCATGTCTTGCACAATGCCAAAAACAATTCAGTCTATCATGAATTTGTTGGAGGCGGTGCCGGAGTCGGAAAGAGCCGACTTATTTCAGCAATTTTTCAATCGTTGTCTGTAATTTATAACAGTGTAACAGGAGCCGTTCCGACATCTATTAAAATCCTCTTATGTGCACCAACAGGAAAAGCAGCATTCGGAATCAGTGGATCGACACTGCATTCCATGTTTTCACTTCCTGTTAATCAATCTCGCTCCGCACCTCTAAGGGCCTTAAGCCATGATTCAGTTAATACTCTTCATTCAAGGCTAATCGACCTTAAATTGATTATTATTGATGAAAAATCAATGGTTAGCTCTCTAATGTTTTCTTATTTACACTCCCTTTTAAAGCAAATTTTTAAAAATACATTTCTGTCATCGTATTCGGTGATCTTAGACAGTTACAGCCTGTAGGAGGTAGTTGGATTTTCGATCCAAACACCGGTGACCCTTACCATGAAATTTTTGGTACTTATCTCTGGGATCTTTTTATGTATTTTGAGCTGACAGAGATAATGCGCCAAAGGGATGATCAAGTTTTTGCTTCTGCTTTAAATAATATGGCATCGGGTTGCATGACAGCCGATGATATTTCCCTTTTCCGTTCACGAATATGCGAACCATCGGCACTGCCCGATGATGCAATTCATCTTTTTAGCAGTAATAATGAGGTAGATATATTTAATATTACCAAACTTAACTCAATTGCAACTGAACAATTTTTCTCTACCGCTGAAGATTATGTCAAGGCTGGTCATTTAGATGCAGCTAGGAAACAAAGGATATTAGAAGAAGTTAAGGGTTTTAAAACGTCCACTACACAGGGACTCTGTACGTCTCTCCTACTTAAAACTACTGCCAAGTACATGGTGCCGGTCAATGTAGACATAGGGGATGGGTTAGTAAACGGGGCATCAGGGGTGTTGATGCAAATAGATTTTAATACATCCAACACTCCCAGCATTTTATGGATGAAATTCTCAGAACCAAGTGTAGGAGAAATTGCGCGTTCAAAGTGTACACATCGTACAGAACCTTTGTGGACTCCAATTCAGAAAATTTTTTGCAGTTTTCAATATTCAAATAACGCACAAGTTAATATTGACCGTAGGCAGTTTCCCATTGTGCGTGCTGAAGGCATCACTATTCACAAGAGTTAGGGAGCTACGTATAGCAAATTCGTAGTTCATGCTAATTCCAGAATGCAGCGTGCTGCATTATACGTGGCTTGCAGTAGAGCAACTACTGCTTCAGGATTGTTCATCATTGGGAACTTTGTTCCTCCTAAGCCTCCTCAGAGTAATGATAAAGTAAAAGCTCAATTAGAGAAATTGCGGACTGAAAAACTATTACGTACTCATTACGATTATTTAGTACAAGGTTCTGCCCTCAAAATTTTCTTCCATAATACTCAGAGCCTGATTTCGCATATCGAAGATATTCGATCGGACAGGTTGATGCTTCAGTCATCGATATTATGCTTCGTGGAGACTTCCATTTCAAACGAAAATGTTGAGATACCTGGGTTCACAATTGTAGTGCAACTAAAATCTATAAGATCTTTAACAGGTATTATAGTCTACATTAAGAATGAGCTTGTAGGTAGAGTTTCCCATACTTTTAGCGGTAGAAAAACAATTGGTTCACTTGTGTTTGAGTTTGGCATACTTAGGTACAACGCCACAAGTTTCCTAGTAAAGTCCAGACTATTCTCTGTCCGTGTTTAAAACCGAATTTGAGGAATTATTTCGGCAATTTACTCAGTTAGGGGAATTATGTGATAGATTAATAGTGTTAGGAGACTTTAACCTATGTCTTAAAACCTTCAATAGGTGTAGGAGCATATAAGTACAATTCTTTGAATAGCAAAGGATTTAGGAGTATGTTAGAATTGAAAACGTCCACTACCAATATGGATACACTTATTGATTGGGCGTTTTCAAATATAAGTAGTGAAAGTATTAGTGCTAGGACATTTGAGGTAGTTCATAGCCATCACAATGGTATTTCAGTCAGCCTACAGGATAGCATATGTGAGCAAAATGTTGATTAGTTTAGTGGTTAGGCAGGTAGTTTTAGCGTTTTACAGTTTAAGGGTGTTTGGAATTAGGAGCACGGTTAGGTAGGCAAAATGTAAATGTGCATGTATATATTATTAATATAAATAAGTAGATTAAGTTCATAAGTTTACGTTGAATCCATGAAATGGATTTAAAATAATTTCTTTGATATTTTGTTTTTATTTTTCATATTTTCAATTATTTTTATTTCTTGTAGTTTCCTGCATATGAAGAAAGCAGGTTTAAACTTTTTAATTTTTTGGGGCACGTGGAGCTGGTTTTAGTCAGTCGACTCGTATGTCTGCAAAATCTTCTTTTGTTGACCCCATTATAATTTTAATGGCCTCCCCGTGGTGTTCCCTGGGTACTAATCATGTATACATATAATTAAATTAATTTGTATTATATATGTATAAGTTATTAAGTTATGTTATTCCGATTAAGGTTCCAAATAAAAGGACTTGTCCCGTTTCGATACCGAACTCTTTAATTGTCAAAATCAAACTAAAGCTAAGTACAAATTGTTCTTAACGCGAAACTAGCCCTGTCGCCTAAAAGTGCTGATCCAGCGCATTGCCCAAACGGCTCAAATGTCGGGTGGCCGGCGAACGTGGGAACGTTACGGACAGTGTCGTTGTGCAACTAGGTTACGCAAACAGTATGCGCAACTGTCGCAAAGAATGCTGATCATGCATTGGAGTCATTGATATATGGCGTTATCAGCGGGCATTGAACTTTTGGATAACTCATATGTTAACTCCTCCCTCACTAAGATGGAGGCCGTCCCCGGACTTCCTTAAGTTGTCGATGGCGGTTTGCAAGGAAGCTGATTTCCTTGCTCTCACGTGTTTCTGATACATCTTCCAGATGGAAAGTCCAATGATTGCTACGAGAAGCATAGTTACACTGAAGATTGCAGGTTTTGTAACGAGTTGTTTTTCGATGTCACCGATGTACCTCAGATTTTGGATATTCAGTCGTTGTAGGTATGGCAGACTCAAAACCTCATGATGTCCAGTAATATTTAAGAGTGCCGCTGTCGCTGAACCTGGTTGGCGTCGAACTGTGGCTCTCGAGTTACGGAACAAAGATCCATTTATTTTAACTTCATCTTCGAACGTTAAAAGGAATGTGCCGTGGATAGTCTTCTCCGTGCCACTAGACATGGTAACGGTTGCCATTTCATTGTTGATAATTATGACACCATCATCCACTGATTCAACTTGTTCGAGGTGGCTGGGACGAGTAGTGCAATGAGCTGTAGTGCCGGCGTGCAGCTGTTGTGCGCAAGTTGTAAAAGAGAGTTCTCTGCAGAATGTTGATGTGAGGGTAGTACTGCAGTTTCCAATTGCCAGAGTATGGTTTTCGCAATCCGCTACGTTGTTATATCCGGCAAAATTTATTATTGTGCCATTGTGTTCGACAGGGAATAGAGTGACCTTTTTACAAACTAAGCTAGGGCTTGGGAATTTAATAATAAAATGTAAAAAATTATCGTCTAAAATAACATTGATGTAAGCTACTTCCATTAAATCAGTAATTGTAATATCTGTAGAGTGCTCATTTAATATATTTTCCAAATCTTTAGAATCGAGAATAGTGGGATTTACAATTTCAATCTTAGCAAGGGTTACTGACAATATTAATGCTTCGAGTTCTAAAATCAAAATTCGGTCCCTTGCGAGAAGTGTTTCATAGAGGTGGTCGGTGTCGATTTGTTTTGTTTTTTCATTATTGATTATTATGTTTACTGTGTCTGTTAGCTTATTGATTTTTTCTTGCACTCTTGTATTTATAACAACCTGATTGTCTATTGATTCGATTAAAGATTGCTGCTTGTATTTTAACTTATCAAAGTCGTCAAAATCAGGGGTTCCTGCTATCACCTTTAGAGCAGTACCAAGAATGTTAATACTCCTAGCGTGTCTATGATGAGTTTTCACTGTATCTAATAATGTTTTTATATGACCTATATCGGATTCTAAAATCTTTTTCATGTGCGATTGGGGAAAATGGTTCATTAATGCTTTAGTTTCCTCGGCTGTTTCCGAGTACATACTGAGATTAGACGAGTGTCTGAGGTACTCAAAATTTTTCCAGATGACTACATTTCCGTCCACAAGTGGGATATAGTCCGAGCTTGAGTAATCAGTTAATTTGGCGGTAGTTGTTGTCATGAGAAGTAGCACGACCAAAATCCTGAATAAATATATAAAAATAAGAGTATGGTAAAGAAAATTATTATCTCAAATTGTCCTTATGGACCACCCTCCCCCTAATGAGAACTGTTGTTCCTAGGTCGGCTTCTATTACCTCTTCTTCATACAAGGGAGTCAATTTATTACCCAATCTTCTATTTGATTTTAAAAGAACTCTTTCACCTACTTGAAAAATTCTATTTCTTCTAGTTTCGTTCAACCTTTTCATCTGTGTTTCCTGAGCTTTATTCACTTTGTCTTTTATACCTGCTTCAAAATCTGGCGCAGAGTAATGAATTATTTCGATTGGTTTTTTGTTGGTAACAGAGTGTATTGTTTTATTGTATTCAATTGTTGACTGAAGAATCAGTTCAACTGTGTCATTCAGGTGTTTTTCTATTTTCAAGCACCGCGCTATTTCCGCAAGAGTGCTATGAAATCTTTCTACTTGCCCATTCGATGAGCTGTGTAGGGGTGGAGCATTGGAGATTTGGACATGAAAACGGTTATTTAATAGTGATTTTTATTGTTTCAGAATTTAGAGAAGGTTCGTTGTCGCAGTAAATGGTTTTGGTGTTTGGAAAAATTCATAAGTTGTAGCATTGGTGGTTCTATATCGATAATGGTTCTGGAGGCTATTGGTTGTACAATGGCGAATTTTGAAAATTTATCTATGCAAGTTAAAAAATATTTTTTGTCCGTTGAAAAAATGTCAATGTGCAGTATTTCTCCTACTTGGGAAGGAATGGGTGTTTCACCAATAACTTGTTTTTGTGGGTGCCGGTCGTATTTGGCTCTGTTACAAACTTTGCAGCTTACTACAGTTTCGTTTACTAAGCGAGTCATTTTCGGGAAAAAATAATCTTGCATTATTTGTTTTACATTTTCTTGAGCTGCTCTGTGTGCTCTGTTATGTTCTGCAATAATTATTTCTTTCTGTTCATTCTTATCAAGAACATCAATGACCATTCGCTTAGTATGCCAGAATTTTGTGGATGGGAATGTTTCCACAAGTTTGTTCTGAACAAAGGCCAGAATTGGTAGCTCGCATGCGATTGCGTTCACAACATCTTTGTTAACTGCATCAAACACCAACTCCATTAGTTGTTGTTTATCGTTAAAATGTATGATGTGCCTTGTTTTCTGACCAAACATAATTATAGTACGTGTTGAAGTTACCGCATTTTCTTCTAAAATAATTTGATTCCTAAAACAGTTTATAGGCTTATCAGAAGAGTCGATAGTATAAGTTAGTGATTCTTCGCTGTGTATGGTTGCTAAATCAGATGATGCATCTTCTTCAAGGGCAAAAACGCTTTGTCGGGACAAAGCATCGGCCACATTATTTTCTTTCCCTGGCTTATAGAAAATTTTTGCATTATGGTCGTCAATGAAAGCCTTCCACCTTTTAATCTTTGCATTAGGATTTTTATCCGAGACCGCAAAGGTAAGGGGAGTCATTTCTAAAAAATTGAGCTCTTCAGTTTGTGCAGTTTCATCTTCAAAATCAGCTACCTCGGACTCGGCGATAGTATCGTATTCTTGTTCACTTGGGTCGTATTGGTGATCTTCTTGTGAGATGTTATTTATTCTCTGCTGCTTTGGTCCTGTAAACCTAGCTGTTCCGCTATTGGGTCTTTTTTGGGTTTGATTCGGAAAAGGGGAGTAGGCGGAAACCCCTTGATTTGCCTGGTGTTGTGTGGGTTGCCTAAATCTAGATGAACTGTCTATGTCCATTGGCTGTGGTGCCTCTTGCCTTTGAGGCGGGCCATTATTATTTATTCTCGGTTTATTATAATATGGACTTTTACCTTGCTGCGAGCTTTCTGTAGTCTGTTGTTTTTGATAACGTTGTTCGTTTCGCTGAGCTCTGTCTTCCAGACTTCTTGCATAATTATTTGCAAAATGGAAGCGTTCGTGATTTGACTCGACCTCTTGAGCTAATGCTAAGGCCGATGGCAAATCCTTTGGTCGCGCTGAGAAGAGTATGTCGCTTAGCTGTTTCTTAGTTCCAGAGATAAATACTCTTAAAGCATCTGCTCTGTATTTCTCATTGAGAGAAGCAGCCAAGGAAGCGTCATATGTCATGATAGTTTTATTTATGAGGAGCGTAAGTTTTCGCTCAACTTCGTCATAATATTCTATCAATGTCAAGTTTCCTTGACGAAGTGTTGACAGCTCTTGCTCTATTAAATAGATTGGTCGCTTATCAGCGTACGTAAAGTCCAATCTATTTATAATCGCTTTGAAATTCAGTGGTGTGTCATATGAGGACAGCACCATGTCAGCAGGGCCCTTAATTTTGTTCCTTATAATGCCCAATGCTTGATAATGTTTTGAGCTACGCTGGTATACCTCAAAAATTTTGTAAGCTGTGTGTGCAGCTTTTCGCCAAGACACGTATGTCTCATGTTTGCCTTCAAAATCAGGAACTGATTTTACAATGTCAAGTGTCTCATGGCACTCAACGCTCGTATCTATCTCTGCGTCTTTGAAAACTTCAACCTCTGGTGAGGTTATTTGAGAACTTTTAAATTTTTCCTCTATTTCTTGTAATTGTGATGCAAAACTTTTTGCTTGGTGATCGAGTGCAGCCTTGACTGAAGTCTCGATTAGAATTTTCAAACTATTAGCATCAATATTCATTTTGCCTATTATTTGTTGATCGGACCACCAATTATTTTCGCTATAAGCAGTGCTTCGTTCTGCCCTAATTTCTTTTAGTTGTTGGGAAATATCAGACACCAGCTCCTCTAATTCACTGTCACTCATAAGGTTGCTTGTTAATAGAGGGCCGAAAATTTTCTTTGCAAAGATCGATTTTGAAATGCCCTTAGATTGAAAATGTTGTATTCTTTTACGCGAAAACTTATATATTTTTTATTTATTGATATTTTGTTGTCTTGGATTTATTTATTTTTAAGTTTTGTAAAAATGAGCACTCTACTCACATGTTTTTATTAAATTAATAGGCTGCTGCAGGTGCTGCTGGTGCTTCTTCCGCTGTCGTCAGTTTCCTTTGCTCTTCGTTGTTGTTGTTGGTGTCGGTTGCCGCTTGCTGCTTGCTGCTGTTTTATTTGACGTTGTTATTTATTTGTCTTTGCTTGTTATTTTCTTTATTTATTTTTGTTGGTTTTCAATATAACACAATTTATACACCAAGCCAGCCACAGTTATTATGGTCTTAAGGTCAGGGTCTTATCTTTGTAGTTATATGAAAGTCAATTGTTTTATTTATTTAATTTTATTTTATTTTTTCGTACTATCGTATCGAAAAAATGTGAGTTGACTTTACTAGGGTTTTTTTCGTTGGGCGCCAGTTATTAAGTTATGTTATTCCGATTAAGGTTCCAAATAAAAAGGACTTGTCCCGTTTCGATACCGAACTCTTTAATTGTCAAAATCAAACTAAAGCTAAGTACAAATTGTTCTTAACGCGACACTAGCCCTGTCGCCTAAAAGTGCTGATCCAGCGCATTGCCCAAACGGCTCAAATGTCGGGTGGCCGGCGAACGTGGGAACGTTACGGACAGTGTCGTTGTGCAACTAGGTTACGCAAACAGTATGCGCAACTGTCGCAAAGAATGCTGATCATGCATTGGAGTCATTGATATATGGCGTGATCAGCGGGCATTGAACTTTTGGATAACTCATATGTTAACTTATACATAATAAGTAGCGAATTCGGGCGCCGAAAATAGATGAGATAAGCATGTTATTTAATGTAGTACCAAAGCCATTTATTGTCTCTATTATAGTAGAGTATCATACAGTAAGATACTTTTTACGGTAACATACATATGTCGAAGGGTATCCGACAGTCGCGTGCCGCGCGACTGTTGCTTTTCTTACTGGTTTTGTATGTGTTAGTGTATGGGTATGCTTTAAGTGTATTTCATCAGAGTTGTAATTTCATCATAATGGAAATATTGCATCAGCCTCTAATTGCGCAGTTTTTGGTCGTCTGTATTTGGTAGTTTTGGGAAGAACCGTTATAGCGCGGCGCCAGCGTGTTGTCGCTGACGCCGAGTGTGGTTCGATGGTAAGCATGTAGAAGATGAGTGCGACACAAGGCAGAAAGTTAATTTAATTTGTTTTTGAAATTAATTAATTAACTTGCCGCACTTACATACGAGACCGATGCCTTATCGTTCTGGAACTTACATGAGGATTCTATGCCACAATTGTCAAAGGTCGCCGCAAAGTATTTGATTTCTCCGGGAAGTTCGGTACCTTCGGAGCGACTTGCTTCGAAAATCAAATGTGTTGCATGTGAAACACGTTGTCGTATGACGGATTCTCACATCATGCAACGGGTATTTTAAAAATCCTTAGTATCCAAGTATTTGAATATTAACTAAATTAAGCATTTAACAAAGTTTAAAATGAAATTTAAAATATTTTCATTTTGTGTAAATTACATTAATTAGAATAAGCTTAAATCAAAAGAAAAAATCAATTTTATTTGTTATTTACAAAGATATGTGCATACATCTTTTTATAGTTGTACGGATAAATTTTTGTTGGAATTAAACCAAAAATTTAAAAATATCTGATATATCGATATTTTAAAATGATAAATTTTATATCAAATTGATAATTTTTTAATATCGAAAAAATCATCGACACGATATTTTCAAAATATTCGGCAACCCTACGCACAACTGACAGTGCCGCTCAACTGAATAGGTTTGAAAAATCTTTCTGACATTTTGTTCTCTTTCTTTGGTCCAATTGCATTTTTTTTCTATCATTCTTTTTTTGTTTTGAACCTTCAGTTGCTTACTTATTATGTGTAAGAAAAAAGTAACGGGACAAATGCAACGGTAATTCGGAATTTTTCTTTCTTCGTAAAATTCGCTCAATGTGTGCACTATTTTTGGCTCATCTGAATAGGTTTTACACTTTTGACTTCACTTTTTGTTTGACAGCGTGATTGAAAAAGTTGAATTCTTTTGTATTCTAAAATTAAAATCATCGAAAATCGAAGTCAAAACGTTGTGAGTAATTTTCTTCGTAATGAAGCCGACCATGGAAAAAAATGAAAGGAGGAAAAAAATATGCAACACCATCAGAGAGGCGACTTATTCTACGAACTGCCTCAAATTCTCCAGTTCCAAATACTTGAAGAGATTAAAAATAAAAAAAAAACCACTTCTCAATGATGGTCGTAAGGAAGCACGACTGCGATTTGCCCGACAACACATTACGTGGAACAAGGAGTGGAAGACGGTCTTTTCTGAAAAGAAATTCAACCTCGATGAACAGGATGGCTACAATTACTATTTCCATGATATACGGAAGGAAGAATGTTTTTAAGCCGTCATCACACTTGTGCAGGTGGTGTAACGTTGTGAGGAGCCATATCTTTCTATGGAACATGCGAGCTCCAGTTCGTCACCTCGAAAATGAACGCAAACGTGTATAAGACTGTGCTTCAAAAGGCTTTTCCTGAGTTTTCAGAGATTTATAGTCATATTCAATGGACGTACCAACAAGACAACGCTTCCATCGTAAAATTGCTCGAGTAGCCGCCTTACTCCCCTGACATTAACATCATTGAAAACATTTGAGAACTTTTGTCCAGGAGAGTGTACGAAGGAGGAAGACAATTTAGTGACACTGGGACCCTAGTTGAAGCAATTAAAAAAGCCTGGTCAAGAATTTCACTAAATGAAATTAAAAAATATTATGATTCCTTATCAAACCGTATGTTTGAAGTAATTAAAAGCAGGGGTCATACCAAGACTAAATAATACTAAAACAGTGCCTTTTATTATTTAAACCATCCAGTGCGTTGAAATTTTGCTTTTTACTAATAAATGTATACTTTATTTAATAGTTTTAGTGGTCAAACCTTTTCAGTTGAGACAAAAAAAAAAAAATGCAAATTTTTTGTTGTTTTTGAAAAAATAAAAATGACATAAAAACAAAACTAAGAGATCAAATGACTGATCTATTCATACATAAAAATTTATTTCGCTGAAATCGGATTGCAGTTACAACGTTTCAAACCTAAAAAAATAGTCAAACCTATTCAGTTGAGCGGCACTATATATATTTGTGTAACTGTTAACCATAGGGTAGAAGGATATAATAGCTTTGTGTCAACCGGAAATTATTGTAACAGGTAGAAGAGTCGTGGCAGACCCCACAAATATAATGATTCAGCATGACTATCCGTATGTCTGTCTGTCCGTCCATATCAAAACATAGATCTCAGAGACGCACGCAGACCAAGTTTATTTTAGGGTTTACTTCGGTAAGCTTAATGCTAGATAGTTCATTTTTGGCAAACACATAAACTACCAATTCCCAAAAGTACTGATTTGAAAGTACGTAAAACAACTAAATTTTTTAAGAAATCGTTTTGGTCAGGTGTGTAGGGAATATCACAGTCGGGCGAACTCGACTGTAGTTACCTATATGTTTTCTTAAAGTCCAAATTCAAAGCTAAATATTTAAAAAAAAAAATTTTTCCACATTCAATTTAAAATTTTAAATCTTGAACTTTTAATTACTATTTATTTAAATTTAATTTACTTTTTAATATCAATTTTAAATTTAATTTTGAATGTGTTTGTTGACGTTAAATAAAACAATACATTTCTATATATGTATATATATGTCGAATTATCTTTGTCTCCCATTAGAGCGTAGCGCGTTTCGCACTATTCACAGGCGACCACTCAAGCAAAACTGCCCTGCTTGTCTTCTAACAGCCTATACGAAAACTCGAACCACACTCGGCGGCAACGTCGCGACGCATCGCCGTGCAACTAAACAGGCAACACGGCGTTGTCGCCCCGCTCCAACGGTACTCGCAGAAAAACTACGGACACATCGTGCAATTAAACACGCGACACGGCGTTGTCGCACCGCTCCAACGGTACTTGCAGAAAAACGACGGACAACTCTTGCAAAGACGCAAAACATAATATGAAGAAATAATTCGAGGTCATGCGTAATGTTCTACTACTACTACTACTATTACTCCGACGTATATGTAATTTGTTTATTTGTTATATTAATTTTTAACCCTTACTCATTAATAGGAATAACGTAAGGTAAGTTTTCGCATACATATATGTATGCGTCTGAATATGATTAGATGCATATGGTCCGCTAAATAGGTAACCTTATCAAATACTTTTTTGCTGTTTGTTGTAAAATTCGGATCGCTTAACATTTATTCTACGGAAAATAGAAAATAATGGTCCAAAGCAAAAACCATTGGACTCTACGACGATAAAGCAAATTGCTGGCGCGGGCCCAAGAGAGATTCGTGAGTGAATCCCGAATCTTGTACAGAATGGCAAGATGTCTCATTTAGACTAGGTAAAGGAAAACCCAACAAGAGAGCAGGCACAGCCCTCTCCCTAAACATCTTTTGATCAAATCCCCAAATCGCTTTGAACCCCTTAGCAACGCTTTCAACCCCTTTTTTATTGCACTGTTCAGTGCAACACCTAAAATATCTACAGGCAGGTGGCCCAGCATTTTCTGGAGAAAGGATCTTTGTTCCATCATCAACAGCTCCCCCAGGACCGGCCTTACAGAACCGTAATGCGTAACATCCACCACGATGTTTCATCGGAGGACATCATAGCATGCCTAAAGAATTAAGGACATAGCGTTGTACGAATTTATACTCCGCGACCTCACGCCCTCTTAACATGAGATTTACTGATCTCTAAAATGCGAAAAATAACAAGCTTGTTAAGAACATTCTTGTTGTCTGCAAGCATAGAGTGAACTGGGAGAAACCCGTAAGCAATCTGACCCAGTACAATCTCATAAATGTGAAGGCTACGGTCACACCAAAGCATACTGTTCTCGGCACTTTATTTGCATAGAATGTGGAGAATGTAGGCTCGAAAAAGATGACGCCAGGCGCTGCTATCACCGTGGCAAGCCCCATGCAGCTACTTTTAAAGATTGCATAAGAGACCTACAAGAGGCTTCTACTTGTAAGCATCTTTTGAAGATTAACGAGCCTACCTCTGCTGATTCTGTAAACAGTGCTCATCAATCCAGTCTCCATGCCCCTATCGTTGGAAGGCCATCTTTTGCGGCCATTGTCAGAAGCAACCAGCATATTGTTTAGTCAATAAAACCGCCTGTCGCTCATGTTTCGAATCTAAGAGCCAACTTGGATTCCAAAGGAGAACATCTTTTTTCTAGGCTTGAAAGAATGATGTCGTTACTGAAAACGTTAATGCAATTGCTTCTGCAGACCCATACTCGTTCAAATGGCTCTTCATAAGATGGCAGCTTGGAATTCCAAAGGGGCCTTCTCGAAGACCCATTCTTATCTTTGCTTTTTTTGAGCTTTACGATATTAGATATATGTATATATCCTCCTGTGGTCAGAAACCCATTTCTCTTCCGGTCCACCTTCAAGGTCAATGGCTTTACCCTTCATACTGCCAACCATCCCGATGTCGGCCAACATGGAGGTGCGACGCCATAAGTTTGCCGGCGGCGAAATAGTGGCGTTTTAATCTTGTCGAACTTATAGCGTCCTTAAGCGTCATAAGATCGCCACGAATCTTATGACGCTTAGGGACGCCATAAGTGCAGAGTGCAGGCACTATAAAGAGGACGACGAAACCACCAAACACATAATATGTGATTGTCCACAAAAGATCTTTCTGGTCGCAGTGCCTCGCGCCTTCTCTGTTGGGAGACTCCCTTTGTATAATAATAATAAAATGTATGTCGTACATTTTAAAAGAAATATATGGTTTATGCGACTCTATGCATATCAGTCTGATGTTTTACTCAGAATTCGCCAACAACAAAATACATGTACATAAATATAATTATTTTCAAAATTCAATTAAAAAAAACTAGAAGCTTCCGAAACATAATGCTTTCACCTAAATTAATCGGAAATATACCCCTACCTGCACAAAAGGTTTTAAGGTTTCCAAAAAATTTATAGAACGGGAAGCGTGGGTTTCGAAATGCAAATTACAAAGTGATGTCAATATTGATAAAGCATTTATTTGCATTATTTACATTTTTAATATAATTAATATATGTACTTGGAAAAATATATTTACTTAGGTGGGAAACTATTAAAGAAAGGGGCTACGCCGACTCTGCGTTTGGTAGAACAGCCAATTTTAAATTTAAATATGACAGTAAAGTCCAACATTGACATGTACGAGTTTACTGATGAAATATGTGAACAAATTCCTGTTTACAAAAGTGCACCTAGTAGTTACATATGTAAAAACAAACGTGGAATATATTGATACTGTAAGTCATTCAGAAAACAATGTGTCATGCTAGTATTTGCATATGTACATACACGCACACGTTGAAACGAGAGAAGAGCGCAAAGAAGTTCACGAATGCTTATCGTTTCGCTGCCGTAGTGCGACTGAAGCCTTTGTGATGCTATGCGCTGTTTGTACTGAGACCCGAACATGGAAGCAGTGTTGCCACGTCATCTATTTTTTGGCTAAATTTCAGAGTGTGACAGCAAATTTTTTTTTAGTTGCTATAAGTGGATTTTTTAGCTAAATTTTATATATTGGAATAATAGAACGTATTGACCTGTTCTCAGTCGATAATGTATTTCACCTTGTTTTAAAATATTTCCATGGAAGTACCACAGTCGAACATGCGAGCAATGTTGCCCGCGCTTGAAAGAAAAAGATTGCTTAAAATTTGCGCATGAAGTTGCGGAAGTTAATTATTGATGGCCGTGACCATTCCAATTCCTGCATCAAAAACTGGACTTCACGCTTAAGTCCATTTATGTCAAACATTATGAACCGGCACATTTCATTAATTGGAAATCGGTGACCTTGGAAAAAGGTGTTTTTCTTGATGGTTTCAGAGACCATACATCGCTTCACTTCCTTTTTTTTTTCTGCCGCAGAAATAGTTGCGTAGCCATCACATGTAAAGTTAATTACAGAATCAGATCTGTTTTTAACTTGGCATTGTTTTCCGCACTTTGAACACATTTTTATTTTGCAACAAAGAAAACTCAGCATTTGATAACTTGCCTTTATTGCAATTTGCCATCTTAACGCGTTTAAAATTACACAACGAATGATATTCTATTGGCTTCAAAAAGCTATTGAACATCTGCATTGGCGCCAGACAACCGAGCAACGACTTTTCGTCGGTCGCGCCGAAGTTCTGAACAAGCGTTAACCAAAACGAAAATTAACGGTTGCAACGGCATAATTTTTGTTTCTGCCGCATTTTTTGCTTGGAATAACGGACACAGTGCGCATCGTCGTGGCGTTTAACTCAAAATATATAATCTTTACCTTAAATTCAATTAAAAAAAAACTATAAGTGACTGCCAAATAATTCTTGATAAATGTAGCCCTATCGGTATAAAAAATTTAAACAAAATCGGTGATAAAGGCAGCTATTTAACCTTTACCTATATGCGTTAAGCCAACGTTTTTAAACACAATTAATGCAAGTACTCCAATAAGAAGACCGGAGTTTATAAAATTGTCCGTTATTGTCATTTATTTGTTGCTTCATTGTACAATAGTAATAAACATACAACAGTTGATTACAGTGTCGCCGATATTTTATATTGAGCCCGCCCAAAAAAGAATTCTAGCAAAGAAAAGTTTATTAAAACGGTCGTACAGCCAGTAATGTACAAAATGTAGCCGAGTAATTTAACTTTGACTGAAAACGGGTCTTAGTCAATTTAAACAAAAATTTCAGTATTTAAAATGCCGCCTATATATAGTTTGCCAGCTCTACGACTAAGTCGATGCCGATGCTCGCTCACTCAGTAAACACTTCCGACCTTGGTGTTATTGCAAATCAGAGGCGGGCACTCTAAAACAAGCCAACGTTTCGTTGAGTAAGTGAACACCAAAAAATGAAGTTGGCAGCAATACGCAGGAAAAAAACTTGACACTCTGAAATCCTTGTAGCATTTAAAAAATAGCCTAAATAGTAGGGTTGCCGAATGTTTTGAAAATATCGTATCGATGATTTTTTCGATATTCAAAAATTATCAATTTGATATAATATATATCATTTTAAAATATCGATACTCGTATATCAATATATCTATATTTTTAAATTTTGGTTTAATTCCAACAAAAATTTATCCGTACCACGATAGAAAAGATGTATGTATGTACATATATTTGTAAATAACAAATTTAATTTATTTTTTATTTGATTTTAAGCTTATTCTAATTAATAGTAATAAGATCAAAAGAGAAGCATTAAGTGTGTAATTTACACAAAATGAAAATATTTTAAATTTCATTTTAAACTTTGTTAAATGCTTAATTTAGTTAATATTCAAATACTTGGATATTAAGGATTTTTAAAATACACGTTGCATGATGTGAGAATCCGTCATACGACAACGTGTTTCACATGCAACACATTTGATTTTCGAAGCAAGTCGCTCCGAAGGTACCGAACTTTCCGGGGAAATCAAATACTTTGCGGCGATCTTTGACAATTGTGGCATAGAATCCTCATGTGAGTTCCAGAACGATAAGGCATCGGTCTCGTATATACTTTGCGGCAAGCTAATTAATTAATTTCAAAAACAAATTAAATTAACATTCTAAATTATGTGACGCAAACTCTTGCATAAGATTTACATAGAAAAAGCGCCACATTAAAAGCTTACCTTTTTTGGTATTTCAGATATACAGCTGTGTTCACTAAAATAGCAATGCGAGAATTGCAATCAAGTAATGCCCGTTTTTTAAGTTGCGTTACGATTATTCCAACGTCTACGCATTGTTATTGTAGAATGGAATGTGTATAAGGAAGAAACGAAAAAATCCCGTTAACTTTGCGAGATTTAAACAAATTAACAACTCTTTTTACTAGAAGCATCAGTCTTTGGCTGTTCATTGAAATAGCAATGTATCTTAGTGAGCCAAAAAAATTTGTTAAGAAGTTTTATCGATACAAAGTAAGTGGTTTTGTATTAGTGAATATTATTAACATTAGATAACACTAAAATAAATTTATATTTTGTAACTTAGTGGACTGGGGCAAACATTGTTCTCCTGAAAAGGGAAATATTATAGTGCGAATAAGAAACCAGGGAAAAACATATAAAGACATCCAATAAATGGTGTGGATGTTCTGCTTAAATGATTCATAATACTTTAAGCTTTAAAGAAAATCGTGGTATCCGACGTAAAACCACGCCTCATGAGGACCGATCTATTGTGCGGTATAGCAGGGCGCAGTCTTTTGCATCGTCCAGCATGACAAAAAATTATTTAAGCTTGAATGTTTTTGCCGTTACTATTCGGCGACGTCTTAAAAAACAAAATCTCAAAGCGTGCCATCCACGAAAAGTACCACTGTTAGCCACCAGACATATCAAAGCACGTTTGAAGTTCGCCAAAAGTCCCCATAATTGATCCATTACAAAGTGGCGAATTATTTTATGGATTGACGAAAGTATAGTTGTGTTATTTGGTGGAAAGGGCATCAGACAATATGTCAGACGTCCACCTAACACAGAGTACGATCCTAAGTACACTTTGAAAACAGTTAAGCACGGCGGATTGAGCATTATGGTATGGTCACGTTTTTCTTACAGTGGAGTGGTCCTTTTTTGGTCCTATATTCATGATTAATTGGATCATGGATCGATCTGTAAATATTTACATATTAGAAAATGTTATGTTTGCCTATGCCAATTGGGAAATGTCACTAAAATGGACGTTTAAACAAGATAACGACCCCAAAAAAACACGCAAGGTGGTCAAAAGCTGTATGGCATCAAAGCGGATCGATCTTATGTCATGGTCTGCGCAGTCTCCAAATTTAGATCCAATTGAAAACCTATGGGGAGATGTTAAAAGATATGTTGCAAATACAAATCCAACATCTCGATCAGAGTTTTGGGAGGTTGTACAAAAATCATGGGAGCGGATCCATATCAAGCGCTGCCAGGACTTGGTGGATTCTATGCCTCGCAGATGCCAGGCCGTAATAAAAAATAATGGGTACACGACCAAGTACTAACCCAAGCAAACAAATTAAAATAGTTTTTTGAAGCTCTACAATGTTTTTTTTCAACTGATTCCACTGTTTTCATTACTCACTGCTATTTTTACGAACAGCTGTAAACAGCTCTTTTTGTTTCAATTAATAATGTAAAACAAATGAGCAACATTTTTATACCCTTCGACCATTGAAAATGGTCAAAAAAGGGTATACTAACTTTGTGCAAATGTATGTAACAGGCAGAAGGAGGCGTGGCAGACCCCACAAAGTATATATATTCTTGCTCAGGATCACTAGCCAAGTCGATTAAGCCATGTCTGTCCGGATGTCTGGATGTCTGGCTGTCCTAACAAAAATGCGTCTATCCTCTGATGCAGAGTGCAGGCCCTGCAAAGAGGACGACGAAACAACCAAACACATACTGTGTGACTGTCCAGCCTTGGTTTGGAGTAGGAGGAAACATCTGCACGTGGAAATCGCAGTTCCCGAGCAAATTGTCCATTCCTCGACGAAAGACCTGCTAGGCTTCATCAGGGAAGCTGAGCAGCTTTTGTCAAGATAGGGAGAGCCTTATAGGCACAAAAGATCATTCTGGTCGCAGTGCCTCGCGCCTTCTCTGTTGGGAGACTCCCTCTGTCAAAATATAATATAATATAAATATGTCTGGCTGTCTGGATGTCTGTATGTCCAGAAGAACACACAGATCTCAGCTATTATAAGAGCTAGAGGCACCAAATTTGGCATGAAGGTTTCTGTTGATCCGGGACAGGTGAAGTTTATTTCAAATTTTGGGTGCCACGCCCCCCGCCCACGCAAATCAATAATTTCTTCTTTGAAGCTGATTTGCGGGCGACCTTTAAAAGATACAACATGCTAAGTAAGATTATACTTAGCTAATTATAATAACAACATAACGTCAAAATTCCAATCCGATCGGATAACAAACACAGAAGTTATTAATCAAAAACATTGTTTGCTTTGATTTTGCATACAGACCAGCAAGCTGTGACGTCATTGCAATGCTCATGTAGGAAAGAAAAGGAAACAGAATGCGAGCGCGTAGCGCCATCTGTCGTTCTTCTCTTCTTTTCTATGCACATGCATTGTTTGCATGCATGACCAATGAAATGATACACGCATATACACGTATTCATACACAGACGCATATAAAGGCTTACGTTACGTTATTTCTATTACCATAAGTAGAAGTATTGTACAATTATTGACTCTTTAAGTTTCAACAAGAGCAAATATCGTAACGTAAGCCTTTATATGCGTCTGTGTATGAATACGTGTATATGTGTGTATCATTTCATTGGTCAAGCACAAATGTATGTATGTGTGTGTGCGTTTGAATGCAAAAAATACGTGTGCATAGAAAAGAAGAGGAGAACAACAGATGGCGCTTCGCGCTTGCAATCTCTTCCGATTTCTTTCCTACATGAGCATTGCAATGACGTCACAGCTTGCTGGTCTGTTTACAAATCAAAGCGAACAAGGTTTTTGTTTAATAACTTCTGTGTTTGTTGTCCGATCGGATTGGAATTTTGACATTATGTTGGTATTATAATTAGCTAAGCATAGTCTTACTCAGAATGTTGTAGCTTTTATATGTCGCTCGCAAATCAGCTTAAAAGATGAAATTGTTGGTTTGCGTGGGGGGGGGGGGGCGTGGCACCCAACATTTGAAATAAACTTCACCTGTCCCGGATCAACAGAAACCTTCATGCCAAATTTGGTGCCTCTAGCTCTTATAATAGCTGAGATCTGTGTGTTCATCTGGACATCCAGACATCCGGACAGACAGACAGACATGGCTTAATCGACTTGGCTAGTGATCCTGAGCAAGAATATATAGACTTTGTTGGGTCTCCCACGCCTCCTTCTGCCTGTTACATACATTTGCACAAAGTTAGTATACCCTTTTTTGACCATTTTCAATGGTCGAAGGGTATAAAAAGGTCGAAGGGTCTCCCACTGTCGCGTGCCGCTCGACTGTTGCTCTTGTTAATAATAAATTGATTGGTTTTTGTTTAAAATAATCACAAAATTAAAACAAAATTGAATTTGTGAACATTTAGTTTTGGATATATAAAATTAAGTTTAAAATTGCAGCTGATGAGCATTGCTACTTTTGTGAACACAGCTGTATATTATAGTGCCTATTATTAACGTGGGACGCTAGGTTATACTAACTTTGTCCAAATGTATGTAACAGGCAGAAGGAGTCGTGGGAGACCCCACAAAGTATACATATTCTTGCTCAGGATCACTAGCCAAGTCGATTAAGCCATGTCTGTCTGTCTGTCCGGATGTCTGGATGTCTGTTTGTCTGGATGTCCAGATGAACACACAGATCTCAGCTATTATAAAAGCTAGAGACACCAAATTTGGCATGTAGGTTTCTGTTGATCCGGGACAGGTGAAGTTTATTTCAAATCTTAGGTGCCACGCCCCCGCCCACGCAAATCAATAATTTCATCTTTTAAGCAGATTTGCGAGCGACATATAAAAGATACAACATTCTGAGTAAGACTATGCTTAGCTTATTATAATACCAACATAAAACAAATTTCAATTCGATCGGACAACAAACACAGAAGTTATTAAACAAAAACATTGTTCGCTTTGATTTTGTATACAGACCAGCAAGCTGTGACGTCATTGCAATGCTCATGTAAAAAAGAGAAGGAAAGAGAATGCGAGCGCGTAGCGCCATCTGTTGTTCTTCTCTTATTTTCTATGCATACGCATTTTTTGCATTCAAACGCACACACACATACATACAATTGTGCTTGACCAATGAAATGATACAAGCATATACACGTATTCATACACAGACGCATATGAAGACTTACCATACGTTACGATATTTCTATTAAGTAGAAGTATTGTACAATTATTGACTCTTTACGTTTCAAAAAGGTCGAAGGGTATCCCACTGTCGCGTGCCGCTCGACTGTTGCTCTTGTTTTAAGTTGATTTATGAGTGACATATACAAGATAGAACATTCTGAGTTAGATAATACTTAGCTAATTATAATACCAATATAACGTCAAAATTTCAATCCGATCGGACAACAAACACAGACGTAATAAACAAAAACCTTGCTCGCTATGATTTTATATACAGACCAGCAAGCTGTGACGCCATTGCAATGCTTATGTAGTAAAGAGAATGCGAGCGCGTAGTGCCAGCTGTTGTTCTTCTTTTCTTTTCCATGCACAAGTATTTTTGGCATTCAAACGCACACCCATACATACATTTGTTTCTGCTTGGCCAGTGAAATGTTAAATGCACGTAGGCGTTTGCTTATGAACGCTTACGTTACGATATTTCCATTGAGGAGTACTATCGCAGAATTATGGTCATTTTACGTTTAAAAAAACGTCGAAGGGTATCCGAATGTCGCCTGCCGCTCGACTTTGTTTTTGCTTTTGACTGCAATCGCGTCCAAACCACTAAGCACTGAACACATAGAGACCTCAAACAGGGGGTAAATCTGTTATTGCTGGTTTTTCAATCCTAGTACCCCACACACTTCGGCTGCACGTTCGGGTGGGAACTTCGATGTTCGGCTCTCAGTACAAACAGCGCATAGGATCAAAACTGCTTCTGTCGCACAACGACAGCGGAACGATAAGCACGAGCGTACTTTTTTGCGCTGTGCGATCGTTTTAATGTGTGCGTGTATGTATGCACATGCTGGCATGTGATTGTATGGGTTGCAAGTGAAGTTTGACAATAGGCAAATGGTTCGGCCGGCGCGCTGCACTATGGTCCAGAATTCGATTTTTTTGGCATAAAGTCTAAAAATTAAGCTACAGACTTGAAACTTTGTACAGTTTGTTATTAAGTCACAAATAGTATGTACACAAAATTTGGTCCGTGCGACTACGCCTTCTTTTGCCTCCCATATAAACTCTCATTATGACTCAGGAGTCAACGAAATTTTTTACTATTTTTTTGTTTTATTGTTATAGCATTGATAATTTGTGACAAAAATATTTGGCTAGTGTGACCACGCCCACGCTTGCCGCCCCTGAAAAATAATTGATAGTTGATTTAGAATAAATACATATTATTTCCTGTTCTACTTAATAACTTACATATTTTTTAAATGCAGTTTTCTTCTTCATCCAATTCAATATTATAAATATCATCATCGTCATCAGAATCGCACTGCAGATTGTTTTCATTTTCAGCTGTAGACGGAAGGTCCAAAAGCCGTAATACCTCTTTTGAGAAAGGCTTTTTTTATTTTTTCTTTCTCTATCCATTAGAGAAACACTAGACAATAATGGATCCGAGGAATCTATAGCTCTATAAAATATAGCAGTCATGGTATTGAGCCGACTATTTTTCCTTGAATGCGACAATCTATCTTTTTTGTATACTTTGTTGCGTGCTTCAGAAGCATTTTCGCCTAAGCATCCTAGTGGAACCAAGCTCGAATTATTAATCTGGTAACCGTGAACCAATATTTTATGTATAGTTGGTGACATCGGATACCATGGGTAGCTACGCATATATAATAAAAAAGTTGTTTCACAAAATAAGCGAAATTTTTCCGAGTTTATATAATAGTTGGACGAAATGGTGATTAAAATAGTGTGAAATTTATTTAATAGATCTTCTCTGAAGTTGGTAATAGATGCAAATTGTTTGGTATTGGCAAAAGCTCTCCTAGCCGTGTTACCGTCATTGCTATTGCCGCTTCCATTCTGCTGTGGCATGCTTATGCGAAGGCCCATTTCGTTCCAAAACTTTTCTTGAACATATTTTTTCCGTTTGCTCATTTCAATCTTATCATCACCTTTAATATGCCATTTTTTAAATTCAATTTTATATGAAATGTTCAAGACAAATTCTAAAAAATCGAATCCAGGCATGTAATGGACTTACTCCAAACTGCAAAGCTCCAGGCTTTGGGACAAAAAGATCAGAATTAAAATCTGTTGTTTCTAATATTTTTGTTGGTTTAGTTGCAGTTAAAACGTTTAGCACTTTGCCATCAATAAGAGTTATGTTATGTTACAATTTTCATTCAATTTATAAACAGAAGGTTTGAGATTATTTATTTGAGAATCTAAAAGGTTATTTTCCATAATTATGTGGGCCGTAGTTTCTTTTACTAGTTCTATTTTTAGAGGCCTGCAAAATCGTATAGATTGCGGTGTTCTATTATTCCATATGTTGTTTTCAAAAGAGTATCATTTGTATGGGTATAACAGAAGTAACAGAAATGGAGTGATCTGAATGCTGTTCGCCCGGTGTTTCGGTAGTGAACTTCTGCTTGTATATTGAATGACCCGTTGAACCATCAATTCCATAGCTGCATATTAGTTTCATTTCAGAACTGTTTGAAAACTGATTTAAAACATCAGCTTGCATTTTAATAATTCTGTGCGCAGTATGATCCAAAAGGTTTTGTAAAGATACTTGGGCAGCGGTTTCCGTTACGTTTATATTTACAGGACGGCATTGTAATTTAGATTCCATTAATAGACTATAGGTTGGATAAATGCTACTGTGGCGACTTTTATTCATAAGTCTGGTGTTCATGTATTGCTGTTTTGTAAGAGAATTTTCTTGAAGGAAAGCCAAAGCTTCATCGGGTGTAAGTTGAATGGATTTTTGTATATCAAATTGTTTTCTCGATTCAGTTGAGTATTCGGGCGTTGTTATGGTTTTTTAAAGAATAAAAGCCGTGTCTTTCTTGCTTTGTTTCTTTGCAGAGAGTGCTGCAGCATGTGCAAGAAGATTTGTGTCACAATTATTTTCATTTGCAAGCTCAGATGCCAATTTCTTTTTTAGTCTTGTACCCGCATTTGTATACGATAAGTTTGGACATCCTATTTGCTGTGGTGTCTTGCAGATTTGCTGTTGTGTCTTGCAGGTTTCATCGAGTCTAATTGATATTTTAGACGCCAGCCATACAGAATGCTTAGACATGAACCGTTCAAGCATGTAGTTACATTTGGGAAGGTATTTACGAACGTAGAAATTAAAATTCCTGATGTTTTTGTCTATTTCCTTTAAAATCTTGGATTCCAAAGCGTTTTTATTAATTTTGGTGTATATCCAATCCGATACACATCGAATATTTCGATTTTTACTGCGCCATATTTCAAAAAGTTCGCTATTACTAAAGTCAACCGTGCCTATACCATATATAATATTAACAAAATATGAGAAATGGGGGACGAAGGGGGATGAGTTTTTGATTTGTGGCTAAAGACAACACTCACAAGTACAATCTGGACCAATTAGTTGCTTTTGGTATGGAACAGTTTATTAGTTATATTCCACGAAAGACGGAGAACGCATATTAGTTTTCTAAAACAAATACACATAAATTGGACGTTACACAACACTAAATTCCTAGAACTATACATAAAATAACAATATACATTAAAAAGGGCATACCTTGAAGATTGCTTTCCATAATTTAGTTAAATTTTCTGGACCAATTTTACACGTGTGGCACAACATAAAGCAACGCCATATTTTGGCGCGCATTTCGTTGCAGAAATCAGCTGTTCGTTTGCTAACTTTTAAAAGCTCTCATAAAGCTTTGGTGGCGCTTTTAAAGCTTTTAATTAATATTTTTTTAATGTATGATGTATTTACTTTTGAATTAAAATAAGAAAACAACGATATACGAGTATTAACATCGAAAACTCGACTTTATGCCAAAAAAAATCAAATTCTGGACCATAGTGCGCTGGCAGCCTGAAGACAATTTTGTGTTTCGCCGTCGAGAGCGAAACGACTGAAGCACAGGGCCGTAGCAAGGGCTTTTTCGGGGCCGCTGGTTTCATTACTTTACTTATTGAATTTATTTGTGTTTAGTAAGGGAATTAAGTTATCCAAATATATTAACGTATCTATGTTTGGTAGCCGACATCCCTGTCAGCTGGGGGCCAGCGTGAAATCATCTGTGAGTTTTGTTTTCCCATCGAAAGCCAAGAGACCGAATTACAGTGAGCCAAAATGGTTATTTGGCGGCAATAACTTTTAAATTTTGGAAACATGTGTATTTATAATATATTGAGTAGATTAAATTAAAATATAATTATTGTATATAATTATATTATAATTTGTAAAGCAATTTTATAATATAGAAATGGGAAATTACGTGACAACAATATTTTTTTTTGGTTCATGTGTTTACTAATATTTACAAAATCTGCGAATCAAAACAAAACTTTGTGAATACACAAATATGCATTTACTGAATAAAATTATTCTCATGTAGCATGCTATAAGTTTTCGAAAGTCTTAAATTGTTTCCGCAAGATAACCACCTTACCCCACTGTTTTTAGTATATTTGCTCTCGACGGCGAAACACAAAATTGTCTTCAGGCTGCCAGCGCGCCGGCCGAACCATTTGCCTGTTGTCAAACTTCACTAGCAACGCATACATTCACATGCCAGCATGTGCATACATACACGCACACATTGAAACGATCGCACAGCGCAAAGAAGTACGCTCGTGCTTATCGTTCCGCTGTCGTTGTGCGACAGAAGCAGTTTTGATCCTATGCGCTGTTTGTACTGAGAGTCGAACATCGAAGTTCCCAGCCGAACATCGAAGTTCCCAGCCGAGCGTGCAGCCGAAGTGTGTGGGGTACTAGGATTGAAAAACCAGCAATAACAGATTTACCCCCTGTTTGAGGTCTCTATGTGTTCAGTGCTCAGTGTCCAAACTCGCTTGACAGTTTTGCCAATTTTCTGCGACCACTCTGAGGTAGAGTTGGAAATGGACCGTGTTTTCTTTATGTTACATCGTGACATGCGTGCGCGTGTGCAAAATTAAGATTGTGTCCATGGGCGTGCGTGTTCTTGTTTCGAAATTCGGGACGAAATAACACGAACACATATAGCAGCTACTAGTGAACGAGTATTTTCCACATGTGGGCAAATCCCTAATTGCCGTAGGAGCAGATTGTTAAGTTCTAATCTTGACAAAATTTTTTATTTATATAAAAATATGTAATTTTTCAATTTAAAGTTGTTTTTCATTCAACATTACACAAAAACATTTTTTTATTTTCAGTTATCTTCAAAGAAATATTGTGAATAAATGAATTGAAATCCAAAAAAATACGTCTAATATTTTATGTTGGACCGTGTTGGATTATGTTGGGAAAATTTTTGAGCGTTCGTGTTGAAAAATTTTATTATCGTGACGTGCTGGGTCGTGCCAAAAAATGACTATCCATGCCAGGGTTGCCAAATCAAAATTTGAAAATTGCGTAGGCTGGCTCCAAAATCTACGTTTTTTCCGTAGCACAATTTTGTTGAAAAACGATCTGCGTACTTTTTTTTTAAATCTGCAAGTACATATCAATCTTTAGTCATTCTTCATCAGGCAGTAATAAAAACTCAGATATTACAAAGCCCTCAACTATTGTCTTGTAAACTGCAAGAACTGTTTCGTAGAACAAATACAGTTTTGGACTATCTGACTGCATATGGCGCAGCACAAATTTTAGAAACTCCATATTCAGTTCTGTAGTCGTAGTAAAGTTTAATAGCAGGAAGTTATTCTAACAGCCTTTCAACTACTTGGATCCGAGATAGCCACCTTGTTTGCCCGATATGTAAAAGTTTGTGTGGTTTCTAACATCTCCATACGTTTCTTTTATATAAAGTTATGTATCTCTTGCGAATCCCTCCACTGTTTTTTGCAATTTTTTGCAAGCATCAGACACGCAGAGGTAAAATGAGTGACATATACATTTTATCAAAAACAAATTCGGAATATCTTTTTCAACAGTTGCATCCATCCGCAGGAAATCCTATCATGTTCGGCTTATATGGAATGTTCCTTTCTTCAAAAAACTTTTTGCATTCGTTATGTAATGCCGTGGCAGAACTGTCAGTGACTGCAATAAGCCCTAAAAAGGTATCTTGTACCTTGAATGCCACTGCAGTTCTTGCAATAAGAGCGAAATGCTTCGTATAGATGTGTCTTCTTTATAGATATGCGGGACTTATTTAATTTCAACCGTTCTATTAACTGGTCCTGCCCCACTTGTCCAGTTACCGAAGTTATAATAGCTTGAGTCTTTGTCCATCCGAATTTGATTGATGGTACGCACGCAATAGATTGCAAGACACTGTTCAAAACTTCCGCCTAAGAAAATGGAAGATTGTTTTTCGCCAAAAATAAAGCCATTTTTATTTCAGCACATTTTACCTTGTTTTTAAGGGAAGTTGACGCCTCAGGCAATATTGACAGTATGATTGGTTGATCGACGCCTATGAGTAAAAAATTGACAACAAGACTGATTATTATAACATATAACAAAACAACATAAAACACTGTTCTTTGTTTAATACATATTTCACAAAACAATTCGAACTAATAATTAAAATCATTTTGCCTTCAGCACTGTGTTAATTTTTGCAGATTTTAACTAGATAGTGATTCCGTTGCATTGGTTGCTTCTGCTTTATTCTTCTTTTGAGATAATGGTAGGCTACCGTACTGTACAATTAAACATTAATTACATTATTTTGTTATTCAATTAAAATACGAGAGCAATAGCTGCACGGCACGCTATAGTGGAATACTCTTCGACCAATGTTCCGGTCAAGTTTAATTTAATTTAAAATTCAATTCTAAAAATTTCATTTTGAACTTATTTAAGAAAGTATATAAAAGCATAACTGCAAGCGCGAGCCCCATCAGACCTGTTACGAGCATAATTTGAGGGCATGTACATATACATATGAGTATGAATTCAACAAATTACAATATGTATGTGTATGTGTATGTAAGCATATAATATATCTTATGCTGGATGTCGCTGGATGTTTTGTTTTCAATTTTTAGGCCATGGATTTTAAAAAAATTCATGGACTACTGTGTTTGTCGGAACGCAAATGTGCGTAACAGGCAGAAGGAGGCATCTCCGACCCCATAAACTATATATATTCTGAATCAGTATCAGCAGCCGAGTCGATTGAGCCATGTCTGTTTGTCCGTCTGTCTGTCTGTATGAACACCTGGATCTCAGAAACTATAAGAGCTAGAGTCTTAAAATTTTGTGACAACATTCGTGTATATCCAGGTGTCTCAAAGTTTTTATGAAACTTGGCCACGCCCCTTCCCGCCTTTGTAAATCAGTAATAACTATTTAATATACACAATATACACCCTAAAACCAAAATTATACATCTCACATGACAAATACCTTTTCACGGACTAATAATAAGTGAGATATGATCCGAATTAAACTCAATTTGAACGTATACTTATGCGCATATTAAGACCTAATTTACGCATCATACCGAAGTTCGAATCGTCGGACACACAGCATTTTACAAAAATTTTATTTGCATAGAATGGTAACAGAATTAGCTGAGAATGCAACTTTGCCGATCGATCAAAAAATGAGGTGGTGGCTTAGTGGTTAGGGTGGCGGACGACGGTCCTGCGTGCGCGAGTTCAAATCCCATGCGCGGCCGGCTGGGTGCAACTTATTATTTTAATTACTTTTTTTTTGGTTATTTTTTTATTCTTATAAGCTTAAAGGAAAACTACAGTTATTTAATTAAATATCAATAAAAATAGTTATCAAAAATTAAATATCATGTTTTTTTTGCAATATTTAAGACAATCAATAAGTTACGAATGTTAGAGCGGGACGCCGATACATGCATGTCTGCATTTGCACATTTATGTTTCGGCGTCCCGCTCTAACACACATCAATTGCCGTATTCAGCGTAAGTACGGAACTGTCAGATTTGTACAACATTCGGCAAAGTTTATAAAAATGTTCTACTTAATTATATATGTTGCGTACCAAAAAAATCTAGAAACTATTGTTATGTTGCTGTTTAAATTACTTAATAGAAAAGAAAGAAAAAGGGAAAACTCGTCACACATTGATCGCGGCAGGAATCGAACCCGAGCACTGTCAACATCATTGGTCTTCGAATCCGGCACACACTCCACTAAACTACTGTACAACTTCACATCAATTTATTGCCCTCTCGCTCTATCTAATGCTTATACTTCTTGTCTATTCGCTTTTGCATTGTTTATGTGTTCTTATTTTGTCTTTCAAATGAATTGAGTAATAAGAATATAAAATTTATATTTTTAAATTTTTCTAAATAAAGCAGAATTTTCATTTTAAATAACGGAATAATAATCCATGGCCTTCTAGAGTCAGCACCTGACTGTAGCGTTCGACTGGTTTGCAATTAGATTGTTAGAACACAGCAGCAAAATGAGATTCATACATACATATGTATGTTGAAGTGGGATGACCATACATACATTTTTGCATATGCAATTTCATGTATGGGCGTCCCTTTCCAACATACACTCTAATTGTCATTGCTGTTGTTTACAAACGAAAAAAGTTATGTAAGAAGTGAAGAATTAAACGCTATTGTCCATCTCCTTTTTCTTAGCATACAGCCGCTAGTTGGCATTTTCCTTATCTTCTTTTAATAAATAGGTTGCACTATGGGAAGTTTTCTGACTAAAATTAATAACTCACGAGATATTAAGCTTCGGTTTTTGCATTGGGTCAACTTGATCATTATCTAGTATTATTAGAAAAACTGGGGGCGTGGCACCGCCTCTTTTGGAAATAAAGTCACCTACATTTTTGAACATAAAAAATGCTCTCCAAAAAATACACACCACTTATAAAACTTCCTGGTCTTCGTTTTCAAATTCGATATTGAATAAAAATTCCATTAAACTCGTATCAGGAAAACTGCTTTCATCCTCCATCTTGTCATCTGTTCTTATAGAGCATTCTAAAAGTTGCAAGACGTCTGAAGGAATACACATTTTCTTTTAACGCTGAATTCGCCTACCCAAATTCACAGATGAAATGATTGGATCAGAACAATCCATTGCCCGGTTAAACACGTCTGTAAACTTTTGTGTCTTATAAAATTTATTTCTCGATTCGGCTTCGTCCACTCTAAAGTACCCGACAAGAAGAATTGTATTTTGAATAATATCAGTTCCGTGAATCAGAATTTGATGAACAGTTTCTTTCTTTGAAGAAACTCTTTCTTATCATTTTCTTTAATAATCCTCTATTTCCGACATTTATATCCTGCATGCCAGATAATTTTAAATAAGCGAATTCAGCTGTGATGTGGGCTTAAACCATTTTTTAAATGACTCATAAATGGCAAAAGCTTTTCGCACTTAAAATTTTTGTTACCAAGAAAGTCAAATGGCTTGGCGATACATATTGGACAGGCTTGAGTTGACGTTGTGCCCGTCATTGAGAACCTTGCCATTAATAACTGTTAAATAATTTTTCAGGGTTTCAAATCGGATATCTGTTTTTTTAGATATTCGTTTTGTT
>JAECXB010002214.1:0-60986 GCA_018151435.1 Zaprionus africanus
CGGTGCCTAGCCAGTGCCTAGCCGGTGCCTGGCCAGTGCCTGGCCGGTGCCTGGGTGCCTAGCCAGTGCCTGGCCAGTGCCTAGCCAGTGCCTGGCCAGTGCCAGTGCCTGGCCAGTGCCAGTGCCTAGACCAGTGTCTAGCCGTGTCACACAGGTGCCTAGCCAGTGCCTAGCCAGTGCCTAGCCAGTGCTAGCCAGTGCCTAGCCAGTGCCTGGCCAGTGCCTGGCCAGTGCCTGCCAGTGCCTGGCCTAGCCAGTGCCTAGCCAGTGCTTGCCAGTGCCTGTGCAGCCAGTGCCGTAGCCAGTGCCTAGCCAGTGCCTAGCCAGTGCCTAGCCAGTGCCTAGCCAGTGCCTAGCCAGTGCCTAGCCAGTGTCTAGCCAGTGCCTAGCCAGTGCCTGGCCAGTGCTAACCAGTGTCGGTAGCCAGTGCCAGCCAGTGCTCAACAGTGCCTAACCAGTGCCTGGCCAGTGCCTAGCCAGTGCCTAGCCAGTGCCTAGCCAGTGCCTAGCCAGTGCCTAGCCAGTGCCTACCAGTGCCTGGCCAGTGCCTAGCCGGTGCCTAGCCAGTGTCTAGCGGTGCCTAGCCAGTGCCTAGCCGGTGCCTAGCCAGTGCCTAGCCAGTGCCTAGCCAGTGTCTAGCCGGTGCCTGCCAGTGCCTAGCCAGTGCTTAGCCGGTGTCCTGGCCAGTGCCTGGCCAGTGCCTAGCCAGTGCCTAGCCAGTGTCTAGCCAGTGCCTAGCCAGTGCCTAGCCAGTGCCTAACCAGTGCTTAGCCAGTGCCTAGCCAGTGCCTAGCCAGTGCCTGGCCAGTGCCTGAGCCAGTGCCTAGCCAGTGCTAGCCAGTGCCTAGCCAGTGCCTAGCCAGTGCCTGGCCAGTGCCTAGCCAGTGCCTAGCCAGTGCCTAGCCAGTGCCTAGCCAGTGCCTAGCCAGTGCCTAGCCAGTGCCTAGCCAGTGCCTAGCCAGTGCCTAGCCAGTGCCGAGCCAGTGCCTAGCCAGTGCCTAGCCAGTGCCTAGCCAGTGCCTAGCCAGTGCCTAGCCAGTGCCCAGCCAGTGCCTAGCCAGTGCCTTAGTGTCCAGGCCAGTGTCTAGCCAGTGTTAGCCTTGTCTACCGTGCCTAGCCAGTGCTAGCCAGTGCCTAGCCAGTCAAGTGTCTAGCCAGTGCCTAGCCAGTGCCTAGCCAGTGCCTAGCCAGTGCCTAGCCAGTGCCTAGCCAGTGCCTAGCCAGTGCCTAGGCAGTGCCTAGCCAGTGCCTAGCCAGTGCCTAGCCAGTGCCTAGCCAGTGCCTAGCCAGTGCCTAGCCAGTGCCTAGCCAGTGTCTAGCCAGTGCCTGGCCAGTGTCTAGCCAGTGCCTAGCCAGTTGCCTGGCCAGTGTCTGGCCAGTGCCTAGCCAGTGTCTAGCCAGTGCCTAGCCAGTGCCTAGCCAGTGTCTAGCCAGTGCCTAGCCAGTGTCCCAGCCAGTGCCTAGCCAGTGCCTAGCCAGTGCCTAGCCAGTGTCTAGCCAGTGCCTAGCCAGTGTCTAGCCAGTGCCTAGCCAGTGTCTAGCCAGTGCCTAGCCAGTGTCTAGCCAGTGCCTAGCCAGTGTCTAGCCAGTGCCTAGCCAATGTCTAGCCAGTGCCTAGCCAGTGCCCAGCCAGTGCCTAGCCAATGTCTTAGCCAGTGCCTACCAGTGCCTAGCCAGTGCCTAGCCAGTGTCTAGCCAGTGTCTAGTCCAGTGTCCTAGCCTGTGCCTGTGCCTAGCCAGTGCCTGGCCAGTGTCTAGCCAGTGCTGCCAGTGCCTAGCCAGTGCCTAGCCAGTGCCTAAGCCAGTGCCTAGCCAGTGCCTAGCCAGTGTCTAGCCAGTGCCTAGGCCAGTGCCTAGCCAGTGCCTAGCCAGTGTCTAGCCAGTGTCTAGCCAGTGTCTAGCCAGTGCTTTGCCTAGCCAGTGCCTAGCCAGTGCCTAGCCAGTGCCTAGCCAGTGCCTAGCCAGTGCCTCTCTAGCTAGGCCGGGCCAGTGTCTAGCCAGTGTCTAGCCAGTGTCTAGCCAGTGCCTAACCAGTGCCTAGCCAGTGCCTAACCAGTGCCTAGCCAGTGCCTAGCCAGTGTCTAGCCAGTGCCTAGCCAGTGCCTAGCCAGTGCCTAGCCAGTGTCTCAGCCAGTGCCTAGCCAGTGTCTAGCCAGTGCCTAGCCAGTGCCTAGCCAGTGCCTAGCCAGTGCCTAGCCAGTGCCTAGCCAGTGCCTAGCCAGTGCCTAGCCAGTGCCTAGCCAGTGCCTAGCCAGTGCCTAGCCAGTGCCTAGCCAGTGCCTAGCCAGTGCCTAGCCAGTGCCTAGCCAGTGCCTAGCCAGTGCCTAGCCAGTGCCTAGCAAGTGCCTAGCCAGTGCCTAGCCAGTGCCTAGCCAGTGCCTAGCCAGTGCCTAGCCAGTGCCTAGCCAGTGCCTAGCCAGTGCCTAGCCAGTGCCTAGCCAGTGCCTAGCCAGTGCCTAGCCAGTGCCTAGCCAGTGCCTAGCCAGTGCCTAGCCAGTGCCTAGCCAGTGCCTAGCCAGTGCCTAGCAAGTGCCTAGCCAGTGCCTAGCCAGTGCCTAGCCAGTGTCTAGCCAGTGCCTAGCCAGTGCCTAGCCAGTGCCTAGCCAGTGTCTAGCCAGTGCCTAGCCAGTGCCTAGCCAGTGCCTAGCCAGTGCCTAGCCAGTGCCTAGCCAGTGCCTAGCCAGTGCCTAGCCAGTGCCTAGCCAGTGCCTAGCCAGTGCCTAGCCAGTGCCTAGCCAGTGCCTAGCCAGTGCCTAGCCAGTGCCTAGCCAGTGCCTAGCCAGTGCCTAGCCAGTGCCCAGCCAGTGCCTAGCCAGTGCCTAGCCAGTGCCTAGCCAGTGCCTAGCCAGTGCCTAGCCAGTGCCTAGGCCAGTGCCTAGCCAGTGTCTAGCCAGTGCCTAGCCAGTGCCTAGCCAGTGCCTAGCCAGTGCCTAGCCAGTGCCTAGCCAGTGCCTAGCCAGTGCCTAGCCAGTGTCTAGCCAGTGCCTCCACAGTGCCTAGCCAGTGCCTAGCCAGTGCCTAGCCAGTGTCTAGCCAGTGCCTAGCCAGTGCCTAGCCAGTGCCTAGCCAGTGCCTAGCCAGTGCCTAGCCAGTGCCTAGCCAGTGTCTAGCCAGTGCCTAGCCAGTGCCTAGCCAGTGCCTAGCCAGTGCCTAGCCAGTGCCTAGCCAGTGCCTAGCCAGTGTCTAGCCAGTGCCTAGCCAGTGCCTAGCCAGTGCCAACCAGTGCCTAGCCAGTGCCTAGCCAGTGCCTAGCCAGTGCCTAGCCAGTGTCCTAGCCAGTGCCTAACCAGTGCCTAGCCAGTGCCTAGCCAGTGCCTAGCCAGTGCCTAGCCAGTGCCTAGCCAGTGCCTAGCCAGTGCCTATTCAGTGCCTAGCCAGTGCCTAGCCAGTGCCTAGCCAGTGCCTAGCCAGTGCCTAGCCAGTGCCTAGCCAGTGCCTAGCCAGTGTCTAGCCAGTGCCTAGCCAGTGCCTAGCCAGTGCCTAGCAAGGTTCAGCCAGTGCCTAAACTAGTGCCCAGCCAGTGCCTACGCCAGTGCCTGGCGGCGAGTGCCAGCTGTGAGCCAGTGCCTTAGCCAGTGCTCAGCCAGTGCCTAGCCAGTGCCTAGCCAGTGCCTAGCCAGTGCCTAGCCAGTGCCTAGCCAGTGCCTAGCCAGTGCCTAGCCAGTGCCTAGCCAGTGCCTAGCCAGTGCCTAGCCAGTGCCTAGCCAGTGCCTAGCCAGTGCCTAGCCAGTGCCTAGCCAGTGCCTAGCCAGTGCCTAGCCAGTGCCTAGCCAGTGCTTAGCCAGTGTCTAGCCAGTGCCTAGCCAGTGCCTAGCCAGTGCCTAGCCAGTGCCTAGCCAGTGCCTAGCCAGTGCCCAGCCAGTGCCTAGCCAGTGCCTAGCCAGAGCCTCCAGCCAGTGCCTAGCCAGTGCCTAGCCAGTGTCTAGCCAGTGCCAATGCCTAGCCAGTGCCTAGCCAGTGCCTAGCCAGTGTCTAGCCAGTGCCTAGCCAGTGTCTAGCCAGTGCCTAGCCAGTGTCTAGCCAGTGCCTAGCCAGTGTCTAGCCAGTGCCTAGCCAGTGCCTAGCCAGTGCCTAGCCAGTGCCTAGCCAGTGCCTAGCCAGTGCCTAGCCAGTGTCTAGCCAGTGCCTAGCCAGTGCCTAGCCAGTGCCTAGCCAGTGCCTAGCCAGTGCCTAGCCAGTGCCTAGCCAGTGCCTAGCCAGTGCCTAGCCAGTGCCTAGCCAGTGCCTAGCCAGTGCCTAGCCAGTGCCTAGCCAGTGCCTAGCCAGTGCCTAGCCAGTGTCTAGCCAGTGCCTAGCCAGTGTCTAGCCAGTGCCTAGCCAGTGTCTAGCCAGTGCCTAGCCAGTGCCTAGCCAGTGCCTAGCCAGTGTCTAGCCAGTGCCTAGCCAGTGTCTAGCCAGTGCCTAGCCAGTGCCTAGCCAGTGCCTAGCCAGTGTCTAGCCAGTGCCTAGCCAGTGTCAGGTAGCCAGTGCCAAACCAGTGCTTATCCAGTGCCTATTTGCCAGTGCCTAGCCAGTGTCTAGCCAGGGCCGAGCCAGTGCCTAGCCAGTGTCTGGCCAGTGTCTAGCCAGTGTCTAGCCAGTGTCTAGCCAGTGCCTAGCCAGTGCCTAGCCAGTGCCTAGCCAGTGCCTAGCCAGTGCCTAGCCAGTGCCTAGCTAGTGTCTAGCCAGTGTCTAGCCAGTGCCTAGCCAGTGCCTAACTAGTGCCTAGCCAGTGCCTTACCAGTGCCTCGCCAGTGCCTAACCAGTGCCTAGCCAGTGCCTAACCAGTGTCTAGCCAGTGCCTAGCCAGTGTCTAGCCAGTGTCTAGCCAGTGCCTAGCCAGTGTCTAGCCAGTGTCTAGCCAGTGTCTAGCCAGTGCCTAGCCAGTGTCTAGCCAGTGCCTAGCCAGTGCCTAGCCAGTGTCTAGCCAGTGTCTAGCCAGTGCCTAGCCAGTGTCTAGCCAGTGCCTAGCCAGTGTCTAGCCAGTGCCTAGCCAGTGTCTAGCCAGTGCCTAGCCAGTGCCTAGCCAGTGTCTAGCCAGTGTCTAGCCAGTGCCTAGCCAGTGTCTAGCCAGTGTCTAGCCAGTGCCTAGCCAGTGTCTAGCCAGTGCCTAGCCAGTGTCAGTGCCTAGAGTCTTGCCAGTGCCTAGCCAGTGCCTAGCCAGTGCCTAACCAGTGCCTTAGCCAGTGCCTAGCCAGTGCCTAGCCAGTGCCTAGCCAGTGCCTAGCCAGTGCCTAGCCAGTGTCTAGCCAGTGCCTAGCCAGTGTCTAGCCAGTGCCTAGCCAGTGTCTAGCCAGTGCCTAGCCAGTGTCAGCCAGTGCTTAGCCAGTGTCTAGTCACGCCTGTCCAGTTGTGTCTAGCCAGTGCCTAAGCCAGTGCCTAGCCAGTGTTTAGCCAGTGTTTTGCCAGTGTCTAGCCAGTGCCTAGCCAGTGCCTAGCCAGTGCCTAGCCAGTGTCTAGCCAGTGCCTAGCCAGTGCCTAGCCAGTGCCTAGCCAGTGCCCTTGCCAGTGCGTAACCAGTGCCTAGCCAGTGCCTAGCCAGTGTCTAGCCAGTGCCTAGCCAGTGCCTAGCCAGTGCCTAGCCAGTGCCTAGCCAGTGCCTAGCCAGTGCCTAGCCTGTGTCTAGCCAGTGCCTAGCCAGTGCCTAGCCAGTGCCTAGCCAGTGCCTAGCTAGTGTCTAGCCAGTGTCTAGCCAGTGCCTAGCCAGTGCCCCCAGACAGTGCCTAGCCAGTGCCTAGCCAGTGCCTAGCCAGTGCCTAGCCAGTGCCTAGCCAGTGCCTAGCCAGTGCCTAGCCAGTGCCTAGCCAGTGTTTAGCCAGTGTCTAGCCAGTGTCTAGCCAGTGCCTAGCCAGTGCCTAGCCAGTGTCTAGCCAGTGCCTAGCCAGTGCCTAGCCAGTGCCTAGCCAGTGCCTAGCCAGTGCCTAGCCAGTGTCTAGCCAGTGCCTAGCCAGTGTCTAGCCAGTGCCTAGCCAGTGTCTAGCCAGTGCCTAGCCAGTGCCCAGCCAGTGCCTGGCCAGTGCCTAGCCAGTGCCTAGCCAGTGTCTAGCCAGTGCCTAGCCAGTGCCTAGCCAGTGCCTAGCCAGTGCCTAGCCAGTGCCTAGCCAGTGTCTAGCCAGTGCCTAGCCAGTGCCTAGCCAGTGCCTAAAAGGTGTGTCTAGCCTTAAATAGCCAGTGTCCTAGCCAGTGCCTAGCCAGTGTTTTGCCTTGTTCTACCATGTGTCTAGCCAGTGCCTAGCCAGTGTCTAGCTGTTAAGCCAGTGTCTAGCCAGTGCCTAGCCAGTGTCTAGCCAGTGCCTAGCCAGAGTCTAGCCAGTGCCTAGCCAGTGTCTAGCCAGTGCCTAGCCAGTGCCTAGCCAGTGCCTAGCCAGTGCCTAGCCAGTGTCTAGCTAGTGCCTAGCCAGTGCCTAGCCAGTGCCTAGCCAGTGCCTAGCCAGTGCCTAGCCAGTGCCTAGCCAGTGTCTCGCCAGTGTCTAGCCAGTGTCTAGCCAGTGCCTAGCCAGTGTCTAGCCAGTGCCTAGCCAGTGCCTAGCCAGTGTCTAGCCAGTGTCTAGCCAGTGCCTAACCAGTGCCTAGCCAGTGCCTAGCCAGTGCCTAGCCAGTGCCTAGCCAGTGTCTAGCCAGTGCCAAGCCAGTGCTTAGCCAGTGCCTAGCCAGTGCCTAGCCAGTGCCTAGCCAGTGCCTAGCCAGTGCCTAGCCAGTGTCTAGCCAGTGTCTAGCCAGTGTTTAGCCGGTGTCTAGCCAGTGCCTAGCCAGTGCCTCGCTAGTGTCTAGCCAGTGCCTAGCCAGTGCCTAGCCAGTGTCTAGCCAGTGTCTAGCCAGTGCCTAACCAGTGCCTAACCAGTGCCTAACCAGTGCCTAGCCAGTGCCTAGCCAGTGTCTAGCCAGTGCCTAGCCAGTGTCTAGCCAGTGCCTAGCCAGTGTCTAGCCAGTGCCTAGCCAGTGTCTAGCCAGTGTCTAGCCAGTGCCTAGCCAGTGCCTAGCCAGTGCCTAGCCAGTGCCTAGCCAGTGCCTAGCCAGTGCCTAGCCAGTGCCTAGCCAGTGCCTAGCCAGTGCCTAGCCAGTGCCTAGCCAGTGCCTAGCCAGTGCCTAGCCAGTGCCTAGCCAGTGCCCAGCCAGTGCCTAGCCAGTGCCTAGCCAGTGCCTAACCAGTGCCTAGCCAGTGCCTAGCCAGTGCCTAACCAGTGCCCTAGCCAGTGCCTAGCCAGTGCCTAGCCAGTGCCTAGCCAGTGCCTAGCCAGTGCCTAGCCAGTGCCTAGCCAGTGCCTAGCCAGTGCCTAGCCAGTGCCTAGCCAGTGCCTAGCCAGGTGCCTAGCCAGTGCCTAGCCAGTGCCTAGCCAGTGCCTAGCCAGTGCCTAGCCAGTGCCTAGCCAGTGCCTAGCCAGTGCCTAGCCAGTGCCTAGCCAGTGCCTAGCCAGTGCCTAGCCAGTGCCTAGCCAGTGCCTAACCAGTGCCTAGCCAGTGCCTAGCCAGTGCCTAGCCAGTGCCTAGCCAGTGCCTAGCCAGTGCCTAGCCAGTGCCTAGCCAGTGCCTAGCCAGTGCCTAGCCAGTGCCTAGCCAGTGCCTAACCAGTGCCTAGCCAGTGCCTAGCCAGTGCCTAGCCAGTGCCTAGCCAGTGCCCAGCCAGTGCCTAGCCAGTGCCCAGCCAGTGGCTAACCAGTGCCTAGCCAGTGCCTAGCCAGTGCCTAGCCAGTGCCTAGCCAGTGCCTAGCCAGTGCCTAGCCAGTGCCTAGCCAGTGCCTAGCCAGTGCCTAGCCAGTGTCTAGCCAGTGCCTAGCCAGTGCCTAGCCAGTGCCTAGCCAGTGTCTAGCCAGTGCCTAGCCAGTGTCTTAGCCAGTGCCTAGCCAGTGCCTAGCCAGTGCCTAGCCAGTGCCTAGCCAGTGCCTAGCCAGTGCCTAACCAGTGCCTAGCCAGTGCCTAGCCAGTGCCTAGCCAGTGCCTAGCCAGTGCCTAGCCAGTGCTTAGCCAGTGCCTAGCCAGTGCCTAGCCAGTGCCTAGCCAGTGCCTAGCCAGTGCCTAGCCAGTGCCTAGCCAGTGCCTAGCCAGTGCCTAGCCAGTGCCCAGCCAGTGTCTAGCCAGTGTCTCAGCCAGTGCCTAGCCAGTGCCTAGCCAGTGCCTAGCCAGTGTCTAGCCAGTGTCTAGCCAGTGCCTAGCCAGTGCCTAGCCAGTGCCTAGCCAGTGCCCAACCAGTGCCTAGCCAGTGCCTAGCCAGTGCCTAGCCAGTGCCTAGCCAGTGCCTAGCCAGTGCCTAGCCAGTGCCTAGCCAGTGCCTAGCCAGTGCCTAGCCAGTGCCTAGCCAGTGCCTAGCCAGTGCCTAGCCAGTGCCTAGCCAGTGCCTAGCCAGTGTCTAGGTCCAGCCAGTGTCCTAGCCAGTGTCTAGCCAGTGTCTAGCCAGTGTCTAGCCAGTGCCTAGCCAGTGCCTAGCCAGTGCCTAGCCAGTGCCTAGCCAGTGCCTAGTGCCCAGCCAGTGCCTAGCCAGTGCCTAGCCAGTGCCTAGCCAGTGCCTAGCCAGTGCCTAGCCAGTGCCTAGCCAGTGCCTAGCCAGTGCCTAGCCAGTGCCTAGCCAGTGCCTAGCCAGTGCCTAGCCAGTGCCTAGCCAGTGCCTAGCCAGTGCCTAGCCAGTGCCTAGCAAGTGTCTAGCCAGTGTCTAGCCAGTGTCTAGCCAGTGTCTAGCCAGTGCCTAGCCAGTGCCTAGCCAGTGCCTAGCCAGTGTCCTAGCCAGTGCCTAGCCAGTGCCTAGCCAGTGCCTAGCCAGTGTCTAGCCAGTGCCTAGCCAGTGCGTAGCCAGTGCCTAGCCAGTGCCTAGCCAGTGTCTAGCCAGTGCCTAGCCAGTGCCTAGCCAGTGCCTAGCCAGTGCCTAGCCAGTGCCTAGCCAGTGCCTAGCCAGTGCCTAGCCAGTGCCTAGCCAGTGCCTAGCCAGTGTCTAACCAGTGCCTAGCCAGTGCTTAGCCAGTGCCTAGCCAGTGCCTAGCCAGTGCCTAGCCAGTGCCTAGCCAGTGCCTAGCCAGTGCCTAGCCAGTGCCTAGCCAGTGCCTAGCCAGTGCCTAGCCAGTGCCTAGCCAGTGCCTAGCCAGTGTTTAGCCAGTGCCTAGCCAGTGTCTAGCCAGTGCCTAGCCAGTGTCTAGCCAGTGCCTAGCCAGTGTCTAGCCAGTACCCAGTGCCTAGCCAGTGCCTAGCCAGTGCCTAGCCAGTGCCTAGCCAGTGCCTAGCCAGTGCCTATCCAGTGCCTAGCCAGTGTCTAGCCAGTGCCTAGCCAGTGCCTAGCCAGTGCCTAGCCAGTGTCTAGCCAGTGTCTAGCCAGTGTCTAGTCAGTGCCTAGCCAGTGCCTAGCCAGTGTCTAGCCAGTGCCTAGCCAGTGTCTAGCCAGTGCCTAGCCAGTGTCCGTAGCCAGTGCCTAGCCAGTGCCAGCCAGTGCCTATCCAGTCAGCCAGTCTAGCCAGTGCCCCCAGCCAGTGCCTAGCCAGTGCCTAGCCAGTGCCTAGCCAGTGCCTAGCCAGTGCCTAGCCAGTGCCTAGCCAGTGCCTAGCCAGTGCCTAGCCAGTGCCTAGCCAGTGCCTAGCCAGTGCCTAGCCAGTGCCTAGCCAGTGCCTAGCCAGTGCCTAGCCAGTGCCTAGCCAGTGCCTAGCCAGTGCCTAGCCAGTGCCTAGCCAGTGTCTAGCCAGTGCCTAGCCAGTGCCTAGCCAGTGCCTAGCCAGTGCCTAGCCAGTGCCTAGCCAGTGCCTAGCCAGTGCCTAGCCAGTGCCTAGCCAGTGTCTAGCCAGTGTCTAGCCAGTGCCTAGCCAGTGCCTAGCCAGTGCCTAGCCAGTGCCTAGCCAGTGCCTAGCCAGTGTCTAACCAGTGTCTAGCCAGTGCCTAGCCAGTGCCTAGCCAGTGCCTAGCCAGTGCCTAGCCAGTGCCTAGCCAGTGCCTAGCCAGTGCCTAGCCAGTGCCTAGCCAGTGCCTAGCCAGTGCCTAGCCAGTGCCTAGCCAGTGCCTAGCCAGTGCCTAGCCAGTGCCTAGCCAGTGCCCAGCCAGTGCCTAGCCAGTGCCTAGCCAGTGCCTAGCCAGTGCCTAGCCAGTGCCTAGCCAGTGCCTAGCCAGTGTCTAGCCAGTGCCTAGCCAGTGCCTAGCCAGTGCCTAGCCAGTGCCTAGCCAGTGCCTAGCCAGTGCCTAGCCAGTGCCTAGCCAGTGCCTAGCCAGTGCCTAGCCAGTGCCTAGCCAGTGTCTAGCCAGTGCCTAGCCAGTGTCTAGCCAGTGCCTAGCCAGTGTCTAGCCAGTGCCTAGCCAGTGCCTAGCCAGTGCCTAGCCAGTGCCTAGCCAGTGCCTAGCCAGTGCCTAGCCAGTGCCTAGCCAGTGCCTAGCCAGTGCCTAGCCAGTGCCAGTGCCTAGCCAGTGCCTAGCCAGTGCCTAGCCAGTGTCTAGCCAGTGCCTAGCCAGTGCCTAGCCAGTGCCTAGCCAGTGCCTAGCCAGTGCCTAGCCAGTGCCTAGCCAGTGCCTAGCCAGTGCCTAGCCAGTGCCTAGCCAGTGCCTAGCCAGTGCCTAGCCAGTGCCTAGCCAGTGTCTAGCCAGTGCCTAGCCAGTGCCTAGCCAGTGCCTAGCCAGTGTCTAGCCAGTGCCTAGCCAGTGTCTAGCCAGTGTCTAGCCAGTGCCTAGCCAGTGCCTAGCCAGTGCCTAGCCAGTGCCTAGCCAGTGCCTAGCCAGTGCCTAGCCAGTGCCTAGCCAGTGCCTAGCCAGTGCCTAGCCAGTGCCTAGCCAGTGCCTAGCCAGTGCCTAGCCAGTGCCTAGCCAGTGTCTAGCCAGTGCCTAGCCAGTGCCTAGCCAGTGTCTAGCCAGTGCCTAGCCAGTGTCTAGCCAGTGCCTAGCCAGTGCCTAGCCAGTGCCTAGCCAGTGCCTAGCCAGTGTCTAGCCAGTCTAGCCAGTGCCTAGCCAGTGTCTAGCCAGTGCCTAGCCAGTGCCTAGCCAGTGCCTAGCCAGTGCCTAGCCAGTGCCTAGCCAGTGCCTAGCCAGTGCCTAGCCAGTGCCTAGCCAGTGCCTAGCCAGTGTCTAGCCAGTGCCTAGCCAGTGCCTAGCCAGTGTCTAGCCAGTGCCTAGCCAGTGCCTAGCCAGTGTCTAGCCAGTGCCTAGCCAGTGTGCTAGCCAGTGCCCAGCCAGTGCCTAGCCAGTGTCTAGCCAGTGTCTAGCCAGTGCCTAGCCAGTGTCTAGCCAGTGCCTAGCCAGTGCCTAGCCAGTGCCTAGCCAGTGCCTAGCCAGTGCCTAGCCAGTGTCTAGCCAGTGCCTAGCCAGTGTCTAGCCAGTGCCTAGCCAGTGCCTAACCAGTGCCAGCCAGTGTCTAGCCAGTGCCTAACCAGTGCCTAGCCAGTGCCTAGCCAGTGCCTAGCCAGTGTCTAGCCAGTGCCTAGCCAGTGTCTAGCCAGTGCCTAGCCAGTGTCTAGCCAGTGCCTAGCCAGTGCCTAGCCAGTGCCTAGCCAGTGCCTAGCCAGTGCCTAGCCAGTGCCTAGCCAGTGCCTAGCCAGTGCCTAGCCAGTGCCTAGCCAGTGCCTAGCCAGTGCCTAGCCAGTGTCTAGCCAGTGCCTAGCCAGTGCCTAAGCCAGTGCCTAGCCAGTGCCTAGCCAGTGCCTAGCCAGTGCCTAGCCAGTGCCTAGCCAGTGCCTAGCCAGTGCCTAGCCAGTGCCTAGCCAGTGCCTAGCCAGTGCCTAGCCAGTGCCTAGCCAGTGCCTAGCCAGTGCCTAGCCAGTGCCTAGCCAGTGTCTAGCCAGTGCCTAGCCAGTGCCTAGCCAGTGCCTAGCCAGTGCCTAGCCAGTGCCTAGCCAGTGCCTAGCCAGTGCCTAGCCAGTGCCTAGCCAGTGCCTAGCCAGTGCCTAGCCAGTGCCTAGCCAGTGCCTAGCCAGTGCCTAGCCAGTGCCTAGCCAGTGCCTAGCCAGTGCCTAGCCAGTGCCTGGCCAGTGCCTAGCCAGTGCTCTAACCAGTGCCTAGCCAGTGCCTAGCCAGTGCCTAGCCAGTGCCTAGCCAGTGCCTAGCCAGTGCCTAGCCAGTGTCTAGCCAGTGCCTAGCCAGTGCCTAGCCAGTGCCTAGCCAGTGCCTAGCCAGTGCCTAGCCAGTGCCTAGCCAGTGCCTAGCCAGTGCCTAGCCAGTGCCTAGCCAGTGCCTAGCCAGTGTCTAGCCAGTGCCTAGCCAGTGTCTAGCCAGTGTCTAGCCAGTGCCTAGCCAGTGCCTAGCCAGTGCCTAGCCAGTGCCTAGCCAGTGCCTAGCCAGTGCCCAGCCAGTGCCTAGCCAGTGCCTAGCCAGTGCCTAGCCAGTGCCTAGCCAGTGCCTAGCCAGTGCCTAGCCAGTGCCTAGCCAGTGCCTAGCCAGTGCCTAGCCAGTGCCTAGCCAGTGCCTAGCCAGTGCCTAGCCAGTGCCTAGCCAGTGCCTAGCCAGTGCCTAGCCAGTGCCTAGCCAGTGCCTAGCCAGTGCCTAGCCAGTGTCTAGCCAGTGCCTAGCCAGTGCCTAGCCAGTGCCTAGCCAGTGCCTAGCCAGTGCCTAGCCAGTGCCTAGCCAGTGCCCAGCCAGTGCCTAGCCAGTGCCTAGCCAGTGCCTAGCCAGTGTCTAGCCAGTGTCTAGCCAGTGTCTAGCCAGTGTCTAGCCAGTGTCTAGCCAGTGTCTAGCCAGTGCCTAGCCAGTGCCTAGCCAGTGCCTAGCCAGTGCCTAGCCAGTGCCTAGCCAGTGCCTAGCCAGTGCCTAGCCAGTGCCTAGCCAGTGCCTAGCCAGTGCCTAGCCAGTGCCCAGCCAGTGCCTAACCAGTGCCTAGCCAGTGCCTAGCCAGTGCCTAGCCAGTGTCTAGCCAGTGTTCAGCCAGTGCCTAGCCAGTGTCTAGCCAGTAGCCAGTGCCTCAGCCAGTGCCTAGCCAGTGCCTAGCCAGTGCCTAGCCAGTGCCCAGCCAGTGCCTAGCCAGTGCCTAGCCAGTGCTCCAGCCAGTGCCTAGCCAAGCAGCCAGTGTGCCAGTGTCTAGCCAGTGCCTAGCCAGTGCCTAGCCGGCCAGTGCCTAGCCAGTGCCTAGCCAGTGCCTAGCCAGTGCCTAGCCAGTGCCTAGCCAGTGCCTAGCCAGTGTCTAGCCAGTGCCTAGCCAGTGTCTAGCCAGTGCCTAGCCAGTGTCTTAGCCAGTGCCTGGCCAGTGTCTAGCCAGTGTCTTTGCCAGTGCCTAGCCAGTAGCCAGTGCCTAGCCAGTGTCTAGCCAGTGCCTAGCCAGTGCCTAGGCAGTGCCTAGCCAGTGCCTAGGCCAGTGCCTAGCCAGTGCCTAGCCAGTGCCCGTAGCCGGTGCCGAACCAGTGCCTAGCCAGTGCCCAGCCAGTGCCTAGGACCAGTGCCCAGCCAGTGCCTAGCCAGTGCCCAGCCAGTGTCTAGGCAGTGCCCAGCCAGTGCCTAGCCAGTGCCTAGCCAGTGCCTGGCTAGTGCCTAGCCAGTGCCTAGCCAGTGCCTAGCCAGTGCCTAGCCAGTGCCTAGCCAGTGCCTAGCCAGTGCCTAGCCAGTGCCTAGCCAGTGCCTAGCAAGTGCCTAGCCAGTGCCTAGCCAGAGTCTAGCCAGTGTCTAGCCAGTGTCTAGCCAGTGTCTTGCTAGTGCCTAGCCAGTGTGTGGTAAGTGGCTAGCCAGTGTCTAGCCAGTGCCTAGCCAGTGCCTAGCCAGTGCCTAGCCAGTGCACAGCCAGTGCCTAGCCAGTGCCTAGCCAGTGCCTAGCCAGTGCCTAGCCAGTGCCTAGCCAGTGCCTAGCCAGTGCCCTAGCCAGTGCCCAGTCAGTGCCTAGGCCAGTGCCTTGCCAGTGCCTAGCCAGTGCCTGGCTTGTGTCTTGCCGGTGCCTAGCAAGTGTGCCAGTAGCCAGTGCCTAAGCCAGTGCCTAGCCAGCCAGTGCCTAGCCAGTGCCTAGCCAGTGCCTAGCCAGTGCCTAGCCAGTGCCTAGCCAGTGCCTAGCCAGTGCCTAGCCAGTGCCTAGCCAGTGCCTAGCCAGTGCCTAGCCAGTGCCTAGCCAGTGCCTAGCCAGTGCCTAACCAGTGCCTAGCAAGTGCCTAGCCAGTGCCTAGCCAGTGGCTAGCCAGTGCCTAGCCAGTGTCTAGCCAGTGTCTAGCCAGTGTCTAGCCTGTGTCTAGCCAGTGTCTAGCCTGTGTCTAGCCAGTGCCTAGCCAGTGCCTTGCCAGTGCCTAGCCAGTGCCTGGCTAGTGTCTAGCCAGTGTTTTGCCAGTGACCAGCCAGTGTCTAGGCAGTGCCTAGCCAGTGTCTAGCCAGTGAATAGCCAGTGTCTGGAGCAGTGCCGAAGCCAGTGTTTAGCCAGTGCCTAGCCAGTGCCTAGCCAATGTCTAACCAGTGCCTAGCCAGTGCCTAGCTAGTGCCTAACCAGTGCCTAGCAGGTGCCTAGCCAGTGTCTAGCCAGTGCAAAGCCAGTGACTAGCCAGTGTCTAGGCAGTGCCTAGCCAGTGTCTAGCCAGTGACTAGCCAGTGCCTAGCCAGTGTCTAGCCAGTGACTAGCCAGTGTCAAGACAGTGCCTAGCCAGTGTTTAGCCAGTGCCTAGCCAGTGCCTAGCCAATGCCTAACCAGTGCCTAGCCAGTGCCTAGCTAGTGCCTAACCAGTGCCTAGCAGGTGCCTAGCCAGTGTCTAGCCAGTGCAAAGCCAGTGCCTAGCCAGTGCCTAGCCAGTGCCTAGCCAGTGCCTAGCCAGTGCCTAGCCAGTGCCTAGCCAGTGCCTAGCCAGTGCCTAGCCAGTGCCTAGCCAGTGCCTAGCCAGTGCCTAGCCAGTGCCTAGCCAGTGCCTAGCCAGTGCCTAGCCAGTGCCTAGCCAGTGCCTAGCCAGTGCCTAGCCAGTGCCTAGCCAGTGCCTAGCCAGTGCCTAGCCAGTGCCTAGCCAGTGCCTAGCCAATGCCTAACCAGTGCCTAGCCAGTGCCTAGCCAGTGCCTAGCCAGTGCCTAGCCAGTGCCTAGCCAGTGCCTTGCCGGTGCCTAACAAGTGCCTAGCCAGTGCCTAACCAGTGCCTAGCCAGTGCCTAACCAATGCCTAGCCAGTGCCTAACCAGTGCCTAACCAGTGCCTAACCAGTGCCTAGCTAGTGCCTTACCAGTGCCTAACCAGTGCCTAACCACTGCCTAGCCAGTGCCTAGCCAGTGCCTAGCCATTGCCTAGCCAGTGCCTAACCAGTGCCTAGCAGGTGCCTAACCAGTGCCTAGCAGGTGCCTAGCCAGTGCCTAGCCAGTGGCTAGCCAGTGTCTAGCCAGTGTCTAGCCAGTGTCTAGCCAGTGTCTAGCCAGTGTCTAGCCAGTGTCTAGCCTGTGTCTAGCCAGTGCCTAGCCAGTGCCTTGCCAGTGCTTAGCCAGTGCCTGGCTAGTGTCTAGCCAGTGTTTAGCCAGTGACTAGCCAGTGTCTAGGCAGTGCCTAGCCAGTGTCTAGCCAGTGCCTAGCCAGTGTCTAGCCAGTGCCTAGCCAGTGTTTAGCCAGTGCCTAGCCAGTGCCTAGCCAGTGCCTAACCAGTGCCTCAGCCAGTGCCTAGCCAGTGCCTAACCAGTGCCTGCCAGGTGCCTAGCCAGTGCCTAGCCAGTGCAAAGCCAGTGCCTAGCCAGTGCCTAGCCAGTGCCTAGCCAGTGCCTAGCCAGTGCCTAGCCAGTGCCTAGCCAGTGCCTAGCCAGTGCCAGTGTCCTAGCCAGTGCCTAGCCAGTGCCTAGCCAGTGCCTAGCCAGTGTCTAGCCAGTGCCTAGCCAGTGCCTAGCCAGTGCCTAGCCAGTGCCTAGCCAGTGCCTAGCCAGTGCCTAGCCAGTGCCTAGCCAGTGCCTAGCCAGTGCCTAGCCAGTGCCTAGCCAGTGCCTAGCCAGTGCCTAGCCAGTGCCTAGCCAGTGCCTAGCCAGTGCCTAGCCAGTGCCTAGCCAGTGCCTAGCCAGTGCCTAGCCAGTGCCTAGCCAGTGCCTAGCCAGTGTTTAGCCAGTGTCCTAGCCAGTGCCTAGCCAGTGCCTAGCCAGTGCCTAGCCAGTGCCTAGCCAGTGCCTAGCCAGTGCCTAGCCAGTGCCTAGCCAGTGCCTAGCCAGTGCCTAGCCAGTGCCTAGCCAGTGCCTAGCCAGTGCCTAGCCAGTGCCTAGCCAGTGCCCCAGCCAGTGCCTAGCCAGTGCCTAACCAGTGCCTAGCCAGTGCCTAGCCAGTGCCTAGCCAGTGCCTAGCCAGTGCCTAGCCAGTGCCTAGCCAGTGCCTAGCCAGTGCCTAGCCAGTGCCTAGCCAGTGCCTAGCCAGTGCCTAGCCAGTGCCTAGCCAGTGCCTAGCCAGTGCCTAGCCTAGTGCCTAGCCAGTGCCTAGCCTAGTGCCTAGCCAGTGCCTAGCCAGTGCCTAGCCAGTGCCTAGCCAGTGCCTAGCCAGTGCCTAGCTAGTGCCTAGCCAGTGCCTAGCCAGTGCCTAGCCAGTGCCTAGCCAGTGCCTAGCCAGTGCCTAGCCAGTGCCTAGCCAGTGCCTAGCCAGTGCCTAGCCAGTGCCTAGCCAGTGCCTAGCCAGTGCCTAGCCAGTGCCTAGCCAGTGCCTAGCCAGTGCCTAACCAGTGCCTAACCGCAGTGCCTAGCCAGTGCCTAGCCAGTGCCTAGCCAGTGCCTAACCAGTGCCTAGCCAGTGCCTAGCCAGTGCCTAGCCAGTGCCTAGCCAGTGCCTAGCCAGTGCCTAGCCAGTGCCTAGCCAGTGCCTAGCCAGTGCCTAGCCAGTGCCTAGCCAGTGCCTAGCCAGTGCCTAGCCAGTGTCTAGCCAGTGTCTAGCCAGTGTCTAGCCAGTGTCTAGCCAGTGTCTAGCCAGTGTCTAGCCAGTGCCTAGCCAGTGCCTAGCCAGTGCCTAGCCAGTGCTTAGCCAGTGACTAGCCAGTGTCTAGCCAGTGCCTAGCCAGTGCCTAGCCAGTGCCTAGCCAGTGCCTAGCCAGTGCCTAGCCAGTGCCTAGCCAGTGTCTAGCCAGTGCCTAGCCAGTGCCTAGCCAGTGCCTAGCCAGTGCCTAGCCAGTGCCTAGCCAGTGCCTAGCCAGTGCCTAGCCAGTGCCTAGCCAGTGCCTAGCAGGTGCCTAGCCAGTGTCTAGCCAGTGCAAAGCCAGTGCCTAGCCAGTGCCTAGCCAGTGCCTAGCCAGTGCCTAGCCAGTGCCTAGCCAGTGCCTAGCCAGTGTCTAGCCAGTGCCCAGCCAGTGTTTAGCCAGTGCCTAGCCAGTGCCTAGCCATTGCCTAGCCAGTGCCTAGCCAGTGCCTAGCTAGTGCCTAACCAGTGCCTAGCAGGTGCCTAGCCAGTGTCTAGCCAGTGCAAAGCCAGTGCCTAGCCAGTGCCTAGCCAGTGCCTAGCCAGTGTCTAGCCAGTGCCTAGCCAGTGCCTAGCCAGTGCCTAGCCAGTGCCTAGCCAGTGCCTAGCCAGAGTCTAGCCTGTGTCTAGCCAGTGTCTAGCCAGTGTCTTGCTATTGCCTAGCCAATGTGTAGTTAGTGGTTAGCCAGTGTCTAGCTAGTGCCTAGCCAGTGCCTAGCCAGTGCCTAGCCAGTGCCTAGCCAGTGCCTAGCCAGTGCCTAGCTCGTGCCTAGCCAGTGCCTAGCCAGTGCCTAGCCAGTGCCTAGCCAGTGCCTAGCCAGTGCCTAGCCAGTGCCTAGCCAGTGCCTAGCCAGTGCCTAGCCAGTGCCTAGCCAGTGCCTAGCCAGTGCCTAGCCAGTGCCTAGCCAGTGCCTAGCCAGTGCCTAGCCAGTGCCTAGCCAGTGCCTAGCCAGTGCCTAGCCAGTGCCTAGCCAGTGCCTAGCCAGTGCCTAGCCAGTGCCTAGCCAGTGCCTAGCCAGTGCCTAACCAGTGCCTAGCCAGTGCCTAACCAGTGCCTAGCCAGTGCCTAGCCAGTGCCTAACCAGTGCCTAGCCAGTGCCTAGCCAGTGCCTAGCTAGTGCCTAGCCAGTGCCTAGCCAGTGCCTAGCCAGTGCCTAGCCAGTGCCTAGCCAGTGCCTAGCCAGTGCCTAGCCAGTGCCTAGCCAGTGCCTAGCCAGTGCCTAGCCAGTGCCTAGCCAGTGTCTAGCCAGTGTCTAGCCAGTGCTGCTAGCCAGTGCCTAGCCAGTGTCTAGCCAGTGCCTAGCCAGTGCTTAGCCAGTGCCTAGCCAGTGCCTAGCCAGTGCCTAGCCAGTGCCTAGCCAGTGCCTAGCCAGTGCCTAGCCAGTGCCTAGCCAGTGCCTAGCCAGTGCCTAGCCAGTGCCTAGCCAGTGCCTAGCCAGTGTCTAGCCAGTGCCTAGCCAGTGTTTAGCCAGTGCCTAGCCAGTGCCTAGCCAGTGCCTAGCCAGTGCCTAGCCAGTGCCTAGCCAGTGCCTAGCCAGTGCCTAACCAGTGCCTAGCAGGTGCCTAGCCAGTGCCTAGCCAGTGCCTAGCCAGTGCCTAGCCAGTGCCTAGCCAGTGCCTAGCCAGTGCCTAGCCAGTGACTAGCCAGTGCCTAGCCAGTGCCCAGCCAGTGTTTAGCCAGTGCCTAGCCAGTGCCTAGCCAGTGCCTAACCAGTGCCTAGCCAGTGCCTAACCAGTGCCTAGCCAGTGCCTAACCAGTGCCTAGCAGGTGCCTAGCCAGTGCCTAGCCAGTGCCTAGCCAGTGCCTAGCCAGTGCCTAGCCAGTGCCTAGCCAGTGCCTAGCCAGTGCCTAGCCAGTGCCTAGCCAGTGCCTAGCCAGTGCCTAGCCAGTGCCTAGCCAGTGCCTAGCCAGTGCCTAGCCAGTGTCTAGCCAGTGTCTTGCCAGTGCCTAGCCAATGTGTAGTTAGTGGTTAGCCAGTGTCTAGCCAGTGCCTAGCCAGTGCCTAGCCAGTGCCTAGCCAATGCCTAGCCAATGCCTAGCCAGTGCCTAGCCAGTGCCTAGCCAGTGCCTAGCCAGTGCCTAGCCAGTGTCTAGCCAGTGTCTAGCCAGTGTCTAGCCAGTGTCTAGCCAGTGCCTAGCCAGTGCCTAGCAGTGTGGCCAGTGCCTAGCCAGTGCCTAGCCAGTGCCTAGCCAGTGCCTAGCCAGTGTGCCTAGCCAGTGCCTAGCCAGTGTCTAGCCAGTGCTTAGCCAGTGCCTAGCCAGTGCCTAGCCAGTGCCTAGCCAGTGTCTAGCCAGTGCCTAGCCAGTGCCTAGCCAGTGCCTAGCCAGTGTCTAGCCAGTGCCTAGCCAGTGCCTAGCCAGTGCCTAGCCAGTGCCTTAGCCAGTGCCTAGCCAGTGCCTAGCCAGTGCCTAGCCAGTGCCTAGCCAGTGCCTAGCCAGTGCCTAGCCAGTGCCTAGCCAGTGCCTAGCCAGTGCCTAGCCAGTGCCTAGCCAGTGCCTAGCCAGTGCCTAGCCAGTGCCTAGCCAGTGCCTAGCCAGTGCCTAGCCAGTGCCTAGCCAGTGCCTAGCCAGTGCCTAGCCAGTGCCTAGCCAGTGCCAGTGCCTAGCCAGTGCCTAGCCAGTGCCTAGCCAGTGCCTAGCCAGTGCCTAGCCAGTGCCTAGCCAGTGCCTAGCCAGTGCCTAGCCAGTGCCTAGCCAGTGCCTAGCCAGTGCCTAGCCAGTGCCTAGCCAGTGCCTAGCCAGTGCCTAGCCAGTGCCTAGCCAGTGCCTAGCCAGTGCCTAGCCAGTGCTCTAGCCAGTGCCTAGCCAGTGTCTAGCCAGTGTCTAGCCAGTGCCTAGCCAGTGTCTAGCCAGTGCCTAGCCAGTGCCTAGCCAGTGCCTAGCCAGTGCCTAGCCAGTGCCTAGCCAGTGCCTAGCCAGTGCCTAGCCAGTGCCTAGCCAGTGCCTAGCCAGTGCCTAGCCAGTGCCTAGCCAGTGCCTAGCCAGTGCCTAGCCAGTGCCTAGCCAGTGCCTAGCCAGTGTCTAGCCAGTGCCAAAGCCAGTGCCTAGCCAGTGCCTAGCCAGTGCCTAGCCAGTGCCTAGCCAGTGCCTAGCCAGTGCCTAGCCAGTGCCTAGCCAGTGCCTAGCCAGTGCCTAGCCAGTGCCTAGCCAGTGCCTAACTAGTGCCTAGCCAGTGCCTAGCCAGTGCCTAGCCAGTGCCTAGCCAGTGCCTAGCCAGTGTCTAGCCAGTGCAAGCCAGTGTTTAGCCAGTGTCTAGCCAGTGCCTAGCCAGTGTCTAGCCAGTGCCTAGCCAGTGCCTAGCCAGTGTCTAGCCAGTGTCTAGCCAGTGCTTGTATTGCCTAGCCAGTGTGTAGTTAGTGTTAGCCAGTGTCAGCTAGTGCCAAGCCAGTGCCTAGCCAGTGCCTAGCCAGCAATGCCTAGCCAGTGCCTAGCTCGTGCCTAGCCAGTGCCTAGCTAGTGCCTAGCCAGTGCCTAGCCAGTGCCTAGCCAGTGCCTAGCCAGTGCCTAGCCAGTGCCTAGCCAGTGCCTAGCCAGTGCCTAGCCAGTGCCTAGCCAGTGCCTAGCCAGTGCCTAGCCAGTGCCTAGCCAGTGCCTAGCCAGTGCCTAGCCAGTGCCTAGCCAGTGCCTAGCCAGTGCCTAGCCAGTGCCTAGCCAGTGCCTAGCCAGTGCCTTAGCCAGGTGCCTAGCCAGTGCCTAGCCAGTGCCTAGCCAGTGCCTAGCCAGTGCCTAGCCAGTGCCTAGCCAGTGCCTAGCCAGTGCCTAGCCAGTGCCTAACCGGTGCCTAACCAGTGCCTAGCCAGTGCCTAGCCAGTGCCTAGCCAGTGCCTAGCCAGTGCCTAACCAGTGCCTCACCAGTGCCTAGCCAGTGCCTAGCCAGTGCCTAGCCAGTGCCTGGCCAGTGCCTAGCCAGTGCCTAGCCAGTGCCTAGCAGGTGCCACTACCAGTGCCTAGCCAGTGCTTACCAGTGCCTAGCCAGTGCCTAGCCAGTGCCTAGCCAGTGCCTAGCCAGTGCCTAGCCAGTGCCTAGCCAGTGCCTAGCCAGTGTCTAGCCAGTGCCTAGCCAGTGCCTAGCCAGTGCCTAGCCAGTGCCTAGCCAGTGCCTAGCCAGTGCCTAGCCAGTGCCTAGGCCAGTGCCTAGCCAGTGCCTAGCCAGTGCCTAGCCAGTGCCTAGCCAGTGCCTAGCCAGTGCCTAGCCAGTGCCTAGCCAGTGCCTAGCCAGTGCCTAGCCAGTGCCTAGCCAGTGCCTAGCCAGTGCCTAGCCAGTGCCTAGCCAGTGCCTAGCCAGTGCCTAGCCAGTGCCTAGCCAGCCAGTGCCTAGCCAGTGCCTAGCCAGTGCCTAGCCAGTGCCTAGCCAGTGCCTAGCCAGTGCCTAGCCAGTGCCTAGCCAGTGCCTAGCCAGTGCCTAGCCAGTGCCTAGCCAGTGCCTAGCCAGTGCCTAGCCAGTGCCTAGCCAGTGCCTAGCCAGTGCCTAGCCAGTGCCTAGCCAGTGCCTAGCCAGTGCCTAGCCAGTGCCTAGCCAGTGCCTAGCCAGTGCCTAGCCAGTGCCTAGCCAGTGCCTAACCAGTGCCTAGCCAGTGCCTAGCCAGTGCCTAGCCAGTGCCTAGCCAGTGTCTAGCCAGTGTCTAGCCAGTGCCTAGCCAGTGCCTAGCCAGTGCCTAGCCAGTGCCTAGCCAGTGCCTAGCCAGTGCCTAGCCAGTGCCTAGCCAGTGCCTAGCCAGTGCCTAGCCAGTGCCTAGCCAGTGCCTAGCCAGTGCCTAGCCAGTGCCTAGCCAGTGCCTAGCCAGTGCCTAGCCAGTGCCTAGCCAGTGCCTAGCCAGTGCCTAGCCAGTGCCTAGCCAGTGCCTAGCCAGTGCCTAGCCAGTGCCTAGCCAGTGCCTAGCCAGTGCCTAGCCAGTGCCTAGCCAGTGCCTAGCCAGTGCCTAGCCAGTGCCTAGCCAGTGCCTAGCCAGTGCCTAGCCAGTGTCTAGCCAGTGCCTAGCCAGTGCCTAGCCAGTGCCTAGCCAGTGCCTAGCCAGTGCCTAGCCAGTGCCTAGCCAGTGCCTAGCCAGTGCCTAGCCAGTGCCTAGCCAGTGCCTCAGCCAGTGCCTAGCCAGTGCCTAGCCAGTGCCTAGCCAGTGCCTAGCCAGTGCCTAGCCAGTGCCTAGCCAGTGCCTAGCCAGTGCCTAGCCAGTGCCTAGCCAGTGCCTAGCCAGTGCCTAGCCAGTGCCTAGCCAGTGCCTAGCCAGTGCCTAGCCAGTGCCTAGCCAGTGCCTAGCCAGTGCCTAGCCAGTGCCTAGCCAGTGCCTAGCCAGTGCCTAGCCAGTGCCTAGCCAGTGCCTAGCCAGTGCCTAGCCAGTGCCTAGCCAGTGCCTAGCCAGTGCCTAGCCAGTGCCTAGCCAGTGCCTAGCCAGTGCCTAGCCAGTGCCTAGCCAGTGCTTAGCCAGTGCCTAGCCAGTGTGCCTAGTTAGTGCCTAGCCAGTGTCTAGCCAGTGCCTAGCCAGTGCCTAGCCAGTGCCTAGCCAGTGCCTAGCCAGTGCCTAGCCAGTGCCTAGCCAGTGCCTAGCCAGTGCCTAGCCAGTGCCTAGCCAGTGCCTAGCCAGTGCCTAGCCAGTGCCTAGCCAGTGCCTAGCCAGTGCCTAGCCAGTGCCTAGCCAGTGCCTAGCCAGTGCCTAGCCAGTGCCTAACCAGTGCCTAGCCAGTGCCTAGCCAGTGCCTAGCCAGTGCCTAGCCAGTGCCTAGCCAGTGCCTAGCCAGTGCCTAGCCAGTGCCTAGCCAGTGCCTAGCCAGTGCCTAGCCAGTGCCTAGCCAGTGCCTAGCCAGTGCCTAGCCAGTGCCTAGCCAGTGCCTAGCCAGTGCCTAGCCAGTGCCTAGCCAGTGCCTAGCCAGTGCCTAGCCAGTGCCTAGCCAGTGCCTAGCCAGTGCCTAGCCAGTGCCTAGCCAGTGCCTAGCCAGTGCCTAGCCAGTGCCTAGCCAGTGCCTAGCCAGTGCCTAGCCAGTGCCTAGCCAGTGCCTAGCCAGTGCCTAGCCAGTGCCTAGCCAGTGCCTAGCCAGTGCCTAGCCAGTGCCTAGCCAGTGCCTAGCCAGTGCCTAGCCAGTGCCTAGCCAGTGCCTAGCCAGTGCCTAGCCAGTGCCTAGCCAGTGCCTAGCCAGTGCCTAGCCAGTGCCTAGCCAGTGCCAGTGTCTAGCCAGTGCCTAGCCAGTGCTAGTGCCTAGCCAGTGCCTAGCCAGTGTCTAGCCAGTGTCTAGCCAGTGCCTAGCCAGTGCCTAGCCAGTGCCTAGCCAGTGCCTAGCCAGTGCCTAGCCAGTGTCTAGCCAGTGCCTAGCCAGTGTCTAGCCAGTGCCTAGCCAGTGCCTAGCCAGTGCCTAACCAGTGCCTAGCCAGTGCCTAGCCAGTGCCTAGCCAGTGCCTAGCCAGTGCCTAGCCAGTGCCTAGCCAGTGCCTAGCCAGTGCCTAGCCAGTGCCTAGCCAGTGCCTAGCCAGTGCCTAGCCAGTGCCTAGCCAGTGCCTAGCCAGTGCCTAGCCAGTGCCTAGCCAGTGCCTAGCCAGTGCCTAACCAGTGCCTAGCCAGTGCCTAGCCAGTGCCTAGCCAGTGCCTAGCCAGTGCCTAGCCAGTGCCTAGCCAGTGCCTAGCCAGTGCCTAGCCAGTGTCTAGCCAGTGCCTAGCCAGTGCCTAGCCAGTGCCTAGCCAGTGTCTAGCCAGCCAGTGCCTAGCCAGTGCCTAGCCAGTGCCTAGCCAGTGCCTAGCCAGTGCCTAGCCAGTGCCTAGCCAGTGCCTAGCCAGTGCCTAGCCAGTGCCTAGCCAGTGCCTAGCCAGTGCCTAGCCAGCCAGTGCCTAGCCAGTGCCTAGCCAGTGCCTAGCCAGTGCCTAGCCAGTGCCTAGCCAGTGCCTAGCCAGTGCCTAGCCAGTGCCTAGCCAGTGCCTAGCCAGTGCCTAGCCAGTGCCTAGCCAGTGCCTAGCCAGTGCCTAGCCAGTGCCTAGCCAGTGCCTAGCCAGTGCCTAGCCAGTGTCTAGCCAGTGCCTAGCCAGTGCCTAGCCAGTGCCTAGCCAGTGCCTAGCCAGTGCCTAGCCAGTGCCTAGCCAGTGCCTAGCCAGTGCCTAGCCAGTGCCTAGCCAGTGCCTAGCCAGTGCCTAGCCAGTGCCTAGCCAGTGCCTAGCCAGTGCCTAACCAGTGCCAGTGCCTAACCAGTGCCTAGCAAGTGCCTAGCCAGTGCCTAGCCAGTGCCTAGCCAGTGCCTAGCCAGTGCCTAGCCAGTGTCTAGCCAGTGTCTAGCCAGTGTCTAGCCTGTGTCTAGCCAGTGCCTAGCCAGTGCCTAGCCAGTGCCTAGCCAGTGCCTAGCCAGTGCCTAGCCAGTGTCTAGCCAGTGCCTAGCCAGTGTCTAGCCAGTGCCTAGCCAGTGTCTAGCCAGTGCCTAGCCAGTGTCTAGACAGTGCCTAGCCAGTGTCTAGCCAGTGCCTAGCCAGTGTCTAGCCAGTGCCTAGCCAGTGCCTAGCCAGTGCCTAACCAGTGCCTAGCAGGTGCCTAGCCAGTGTCTAGCCAGTGCCAAGCCAGTGCCTAGCCAGTGCCTAGCCAGTGCCTAGCCAGTGCCTAGCCAGTGCCTAGCCAGTGTCTAACCAGTGCCTAGCCAGTGTTTAGCCAGTGCCTAGCCAGTGCCTAGCCAGTGCCTAACCAGTGCCTAGCCAGTGCCTAGCTAGTGCCTAACCAGTGCCTAGCAAGTGTCTAGCCAGTGCCAAGCCAGTGCCTAGCCAGTGCCTAGCCAGTGCCTAGCCAGTGCCTAGCCAGTGCCTAGCCAGTGCCTAGCCAGTGCCTAACCAGTGCCTAGCCAGTGCCTAGCCAGTGCCTAGCCAGTGCCTAGCCAGTGCCTAGCCAGTGCCTAACCAGTGCCTAGCCAGTGCCTAGCCAGTGCCTAGCCAGTGCCTAGCCAGTGCTCTAGCCAGTGCCTAGCCAGTGCCTAGCCAGTGTCTAGCCAGTGTCTAGCCAGTGCCTAGCCAGTGCCTAGCCAGTGCCTAGCCAGTGCCTAGCCAGTGCCTAGCCAGTGCCTAGCCAGTGCCTAGCCAGTGTCTAGCCAGTGCCTAGCCAGTGCCTAGCCAGTGCCTAGCCAGTGCCTAGCCAGTGCCTAGCCAGTGTCTAGCCAGTGCCTAGCCAGTGTCTAGCCAGTGCCTAGCCAGTGCCTAGCCAGTGCCTAACCAGTGCCTAGCCAGTGCCTAGCCAGTGCCTAGCCAGTGCCTAGCCAGTGCCTAGCCAGTGCCTAGCCAGTGCCTAGCCAGTGTCCTAGCCAGTGCCTAGCCAGTGTCTAGCCAGTGCCTAGCCAGTGTCTGGCCAGTGCCTGAGCCAGTGTCTAGCCAGTGTCTAGCCAGTGTCTAGCCAGTGTCTAGCCAGTGTCTGGCCAGTGCCTAGCCAGTGTCTAGCCAGTGTCTAGCCAGTGTCTAGCCAGTGCCTAGCCAGTGTCTAGCCAGTGCCTAGCCAGTGCCTAGCCAGTGCCTAGCCAGTGCCTAGCCAGTGTCTAGCCAGTGTCCTCAAGCCAGTGCCTAGCCAGTGTCTAGCCAGTGCCTAGCCAGTGCCTAGCCAGTGTCTAGCCAGTGCCTAGCCAGTGCCTAGCCAGTGCCTAGCCAGTGCCTAGCCAGTGTCTAGCCAGTGTCTAGCCAGTGCCTAGCCAGTGTCTAGCCAGTGCCTAGCCAGTGCCTAGCCAGTGCCTAACCAGTGCCTAGCCAGTGCCTAGCCAGTGCCTAACCAGTGCCTAACCAGTGCCTAGCCAGTGCCTAGCCAGTGCCTAGCCAGTGCCTAGCCAGTGCCTAGCCAGTGCCTAGCCAGTGCCTAGCCAGTGCCTAGCCAGTGCCTAGCCAGTGCCTAACCAGTGCCTAGCCAGTGCCTAACCAGTGCCTAGCCAGTGCCTAGCCAGTGCCTAGCCAGTGCCTAGCCAGTGCCTAGCCAGTGCCTAGCCAGTGCCTAGCCAGTGCCTAGCCAGTGCCTAGCCAGTGCCTAGCCAGTGCCTAGCCAGTGCCTAGCCAGTGCCTAGCCAGTGCCTAGCCAGTGCCTAGCCAGTGTCTAGCCTGTGTCTAGCCAGTGCCAAGCCAGTGCCTAACCAGTGCCTAGCCAGTGCCTAACCAGTGCCTAGCCAGTGCCTAGCCAGTGCCTAGCCAGTGCCTAGCCAGTGCCTAGCCAGTGCCTAGCCAGTGCCTAGCCAGTGCCTAGCCAGTGCCTAGCCAGTGCCTAACCAGTGCCTAGCCAGTGCCTAGCCAGTGCCTAGCCAGTGCCTAGCCAGTGCCTAGCCAGTGCTCAGCCAGTGCCTAGCCAGTGCCTAGCCAGTGCCTAGCCAGTGCCTAGCCAGTGCCTAGCCAGTGCCTAGCCAGTGCCTAGCCAGTGTCTAGCCAGTGCCTAGCCAGTGCCTAGCCAGTGCCTAGCCAGTGTCTAGCCTGTGTCTAGCCAGTGCCAAGCCAGTGCCTAACCAGTGCCTAGCCAGTGCCTAGCCAGTGCCTAGCCAGTGCCTAGCCAGTGCCTAGCCAGTGCCTAGCCAGTGCCTAGCCAGTGCCTAGCCAGTGTCTAACCAGTGCCTAGCCAGTGCCTAGCCAGTGCCTAGCCAGTGCCTAGCCAGTGCCTAGCCAGTGTCTAGCCAGTGCCTAGCCAGTGCCTAACCAGTGCCTAGCCAGTGCCTAGCCAGTGCCTAGCCAGTGCCTAACCAGTGCCTAGCCAGTGCCTAGCCAGTGCCTAGCCAGTGCCTAGCCAGTGCCTAGCCAGTGCCTAGCCAGTGCCTAACCAGTGCCTAGCCAGTGCCTAGCCAGTGCCTAGCCAGTGCCTAGCCAGTGCCTAGCCAGTGCCTAGCCAGTGTCTAGCCAGTGCCTAGCCAGTGTCTAGCCAGTGTCTAGCCAGTGTCTAGCCAGTGTCCAGCCAGTGTCTAGCCAGTGTGCCCTAGCCAGTGTCTAGCCAGTGCCTAGCCAGTGTCTAGCCAGTGCCTAGCCAGTGTCTAGCCAGGTGCCTAGCCAGTGTCTAGCCAGTGCCTAGCCAGTGCCTAGCCAGTGTCTAACCAGTGCCTAGCCAGTGCCCTAGGCCAGTGCCTAGCCAGTGCCTAGCCAGTGCCTAGCCAGTGTCTAGCCAGTCTAGCCAGTGCCTAGCCAGTGCCTAGCCAGTGCCTAGCCAGTGTCTAGCCAGTGTCTAGCCAGTGTCTAGCCAGTGCCTAGCCAGTGCCTAGCCAGTGCCTAGCCAGTGCCTAGCCAGTGTCTAGCCAGTGTCTAGCCAGTGCCTAGCCAGTGTCTAGCCAGTGCCTAGCCAGTGTCTAGCCAGTGTCTAGCCAGTGCCTAACCAGTGCTAGCCAGTGCCTAGCCAGTGCCTAGCCAGTGCCTAGCCAGTGCCTAGCCAGTGCCTAGCCAGTGCCTAGCCAGTGCCTAGCCAGTGCCTAGCCAGTGCCTAGCCAGTGCCTAGCCAGTGTCTAGCCAGTGTCTAGCCAGTGCCTAGCCAGTGTCTAGCCAGTGTCTAGCCAGTGCCTAGCCAGTGCCTAGCCAGTGCCTAGCCAGTGCCTAGCCAGTGCCTAGCCAGTGCCTAGCCAGTGTCTAGCCAGTGCCTAGCCAGTGTCTAGCCAGTGCCTAGCCAGTGTCTAGCCAGTGCCTAGCCAGTGTCTAGCCAGTGCCTAGCCAGTGTCTAGCCAGTGCCTAGCCAGTGTCTAGCCAGTGCCTAGCCAGTGTCTAGCCAGTGTCTAGCCAGTGCCTAACCAGTGCCTTACCAGTGCCTAGCCAGTGCCTAGCCAGTGCCTAGCCAGTGCCTAGCCAGTGCCTAGCCAGTGCCTAGCCAGTGCCTAGCCAGTGCCTAGCCAGTGCCTAGCCAGTGCCTAGCCAGTGCCTAGCCAGTGCCTAGCCAGTGCCTAGCCAGTGCCTAGCCAGTGCCTAGCCAGTGCCTAGCCAGTGCCTAGCCAGTGCCTAGCCAGTGCCTAGCCAGTGCCTAGCCAGTGCCTAGCCAGTGCCTAGCCAGTGCCTAGCCAGTGCCTAGCCAGTGCCTAGCCAGTGCCTAACCAGTGCCTAGCCAGGTCCCTAGCCAGTGCCTAGCCAGTGCCTAGCCAGTGCTTAGCCAGTGCCTAGCCAGTGCCTAGCCAGTGCCTAGCCAGTGCCTAGCCAGTGTCTAGCCAGTGCCCTAGCCAGTGTCTAGCCAGTGTCTAGCCAGTGTCTAGCCAGTGCCTAGCCAGTGCCTAGCCAGTGCCTAGCCAGTGTCTAGCCAGTGTCCTAGCCAGTGCCTAGCCAGTGCCTAGCCAGTGCCTAGCCAGTGCCTAGCCAGTGCCTAGCCAGTGCCTAACCAGTGCCTAGCCAGTGCCTAACCAGTGCCTAGCCAGTGCCTAGCCAGTGCCTAGCCAGTGTCTAGCCAGTGCCTAGCCAGTGTCTAGCCAGTGTCTAGCCAGTGCCTAACCAGTGCCTAACCAGTGCCTAGCCAGTGCCTAGCCAGTGCCTAGCCAGTGCCTAGCCAGTGCCTAGCCAGTGCCTAACCAGTGCCTAGCCAGTGCCTAGCCAGTGCCTAGCCAGTGCCTAGCCAGTGCCTAGCCAGTGCCTAACCAGTGCCTAGCCAGTGCCTAACCAGTGCCTAGCCAGTGCCTAGCCAGTGCCTAGCCAGTGCCTAACCAGTGCCTAGCCAGTGCCTAACCAGTGCCTAGCCAGTGCCTAACCAGTGCCTAGCCAGTGCCTAGCCAGTGCCTAGCCAGTGCCTAGCCAGTGCCCAACCAGTGCCTAGCCAGTGCCTAGCCAGTGCCTAGCCAGTGCCTAGCCAGTGCCTAGCCAGTGCCTAGCCAGTGCCTAGCCAGTGCCTAGCCAGTGCCTAGCCAGTGTCTAGCCAGTGTCTAGCCAGTGCCTAGCCAGTGCCTAGCCAGTGCCTAGCCAGTGCCTAACCAGTGCCTAGCCAGTGCCTAGCCAGTGCCTAGCCAGTGCCTAGCCAGTGCCTAGCCAGTGCCTAGCCAGTGCCTAGCCAGTGCCTAGCCAGTGCCTAACCAGTGCCTGGCCAGTGCCTAGCCAGTGCCTAGCCAGTGCCTAGCCAGTGCCTAGCCAGTGCCTAGCCAGTGCCTAGCCAGTGCCTAGCCAGTGCCTAGCCAGTGCCTAGCCAGTGCCTAGCCAGTGCCTAGCCAGTGCCTAGCCAGTGCCTAGCCAGTGCCTAGCCAGTGCCTAGCCAGTGCCTAGCCAGTGTCTAGCCAGTGCCTAGCCAGTGTCTAGCCAGTGTCTAGCCAGTGTCTAGCCAGTGTCTAGCCAGTGTCTAGCCAGTGTCTAGCCAGTGTCTAGCCAGTGCCTAGCCAGTGCCTAGCCAGTGCCTAGCCAGTGCCTAGCCAGTGCCTAGCCAGTGCCTGGCTAGTGTCTAGCCAGTGCCTGGCTAGTGTCTAGCCAGTGCCTGGCTAGTGTCTAGCCAGTGCCTGGTTAGTGTCTAGCCAGTGTCTAGCCAGTGACTAGCCAGTGTCTAAGCAGTGCCTAGCCAGTGTCTAGCCAGTGCCTAGCCAGTGTCTAGCCAGTGCCTAGCCAGTGTCTAGCCAGTGCCTAGCCAGTGCCTAGCCAATGCCTAACCAGTGCCTAGCCAGTGCCTAGCCAGTGCCTAACCAGTGCCTAGCCAGTGCTCAGCCAGTGCCTAGCCAGTGCCTAGCCAGTGCCTAGCCAGTGCCTAGCCAGTGCCTAGCCAGTGCCTAGCCAGTGCTTAGCCAGTGCCTAGCCAGTGCCTAGCCAGTGCCTAGCCAGTGCCTAGCCAGTGCCTAGCCAGTGCCTAGCCAGTGCCTAGCCAGTGCCTAGCCAGTGCCTAGCCAGTGCCTAGCCAGTGCCTAGCCAGTGCCTAGCCAGAGTCTAGCCAGTGTCTAGCCAGTGTCTAGCCAGTGTCTTGCTAGTGCCTAGCCAATGTGTAGTAAGTGGCTAGCCAGTGTCTAGCCAGTGCCTAGCCAGTGCCTAGCCAGTGCCTAGCCAGTGCCTAGCCAGTGCCTAGCCAGTGCCTAGCCAGTGCCTAGCCAGTGCCTAGCCAGTGCCTAGCCAGTGCCTAGCCAGTGCCTAGCCAGTGCCTAGCCAGTGCCCAGTCAGTGCCTAGCCAGTGCCTAGCCAGTGCCTAGCCAGTGCCTGGCTTGTGTCTTGCCGGTGCCTAACAAGTGCCTAGCCAGTGCCTAACCAGTGCCTAGCCAGTGCCTAACCAGTGCCTAGCCAGTGCCTAACCAGTGCCTAACCAGTGCCTAACCAGTGCCTAACCAGTGCCTAGCTAGTGCCTTACCAGTGCCTAACCAGTGCCTAACCAGTGCCTAGCCAGTGCCTAGCCAGTGCCTAGCCAGTGCCTAGCCAGTGCCTAACCAGTGCCTAGCAGGTGCCTAACCAGTGCCTAGCAGGTGCCTAGCCAGTGCCTAGCCAGTGCCTAGCCAGTGTCTAGCCAGTGTCTAGCCAGTGTCTAGCCAGTGTCTAGCCAGTGTCTAGCCAGTGTCTAGCCAGTGTCTAGCCAGTGCCTAGCCAGTGCCTAGCCAGTGCCTAGCCAGTGCCTGGCTAGTGCCTAGCCAGTGCCTAGCCAGTGTCTAGCCAGTGCCTAGCCAGTGCCTAGCCAGTGCCTAGCCAGTGCCTAGCCAGTGCCTGGCTAGTGTCTAGCCAGTGTCTAGCCAGTGACTAGCCAGTGTCTAGCCAGTGCCTAGCCAGTGTCTAGCCAGTGCCTAGCCAGTGTCTAGACAGTGCCTAGCCAGTGTTTAGCCAGTGCCTAGCCAGTGCCTAGCCAATGTCTAACCAGTGCCTAGCCAGTGCCTAGCTAGTGCCTAACCAGTGCCTAGCAGGTGCCTAGCCAGTGTCTAGCCAGTGCAAAGCCAGTGCCTAGCCAGTGCCTAGCCAGTGCCTAGCCAGTGCCTAGCCAGTGCCTAGCCAGTGCCTAGCCAGTGTCTAGCCAGTGCCTAGCCAGTGTCTAGCCAGTGCCTAGCCAGTGTCTAGCCAGTGCCTAGCCAGTGCCTAGCCAGTGCCTAACCAGTGCCTAGCCAGTGCCTAGCCAGTGCCTAGCCAGTGCCTAGCCAGTGCCTAGCCAGTGCCTAGCCAGTGCCCCTAGCCAGTGCCTAGCCAGTGCCCGTGCTAGCCAGTGCCCTAGCCAGTGCCTAGCCAGTGCCTAGCCAGTGCCTAGCCAGTGCCTAGCCAGTGCCTAGCCAGTGCCCTAGCCAGTGCCTAGCCAGTGCCTAGCCAGTGCCTAGCCAGTGCCTAGCCAGTGCCTAGCCAGTGCCTAGCCAGTGCCTAGCCAGTGCCTAGCCAGTGCCTAACCAGTGCCTAGCCAGTGCCTAGCCAGTGCCTTGCCAGTGCCTAGCCAGTGCCTGGCTTGTGTCTTGCCGGTGCCTAACAAGTGCCTAGCCAGTGCCTAACCAGTGCCTAGCCAGTGCCTAACCAATGCCTAGCCAGTGCCTAACCAGTGCCTAACCAGTGCCTAACCAGTGCCTAGCTAGTGCCTAACCAGTGCCTAACCAGTGCCTAACCACTGCCTAGCCAGTGCCTAGCCAGTGCCTAGCCAGTGCCTAGCCAGTGCCTAACCAGTGCCTAGCAGGTGCCTAACCAGTGCCTAGCAGGTGCCTAGCCAGTGCCTAGCCAGTGCCTAGCCAGTGTCTAGCCAGTGTCTAGCCAGTGTCTAGCCAGTGTCTAGCCAGTGTCTAGCCAGTGTCTAGCCTGTGTCTAGCCAGTGCCTAGCCAGTGCCTTGCCAGTGCCTAGCCAGTGCCTGGCTAGTGTCTAGCCAGTGTTTAGCCAGTGACTAGCCAGTGTCTAGGCAGTGCCTAGCCAGTGTCTAGCCAGTGCCTAGCCAGTGTCTAGACAGTGCCTAGCCAGTGTTTAGCCAGTGCCTAGCCAGTGCCTAGCCAATGCCTAACCAGTGCCTAGCCAGTGCCTAGCTAGTGCCTAACCAGTGCCTAGCAGGTGCCTAGCCAGTGTCTAGCCAGTGCAAAGCCAGTGCCTAGCCAGTGTCTAGCCAGTGCCTAGCCAGTGTTTAGCCAGTGCCTAGCCAGTGTCTAGCCAGTGCCTAGCCAGTGTCTAGCCAGTGCCACTAGCCAGTGTCTAGCCAGTGCCTAGCCAGTGTTTAGCCAGTGCCTAGCCAGTGCCTAGCCAGTGTCTAACCAGTGCCTAGCCAGTGCCTAGCTAGTGCCTAACCAGTGCCTAGCAGGTGCCTAGCCAGTGTCTAGCCAGTGCAAAGCCAGTGTCTAGCCAGTGTCTAGCCAGTGTCTAGCCTGTGTCTAGCCAGTGCCTAGCCAGTGCCTTGCCAGTGCTTAGCCAGTGCCTGGCTAGTGTCTAGCCAGTGTTTAGCCAGTGACTAGCCAGTGTCTAGGCAGTGCCTAGCCAGTGTCTAGCCAGTGACTAGCCAGTGTCTAGACAGTGCCTAGCCAGTGTTTAGCCAGTGCCTAGCCAGTGCAAAGCCAGTGACTAGCCAGTGCCTAGCCAGTGCCTAGCTAGTGCCTAACCAGTGCCTAGCAGGTGCCTAGCCAGTGTCTAGCCAGTGCAAAGCCAGTGCCTAGCCAGTGCCTAGCCAGTGCCTAACCAGTGCCTAGCCAGTGCCTAGCCAGTGTCTAGCCAGTGTCTAGCCAGTGTCTAGCCAGTGTCTTGCTAGTGCCTAGCCAATGTGTAGTTAGTGGTTAGCCAGTGTCTAGCTAGTGCCTAGCCAGTGCCTAGCCAGTGCGTAGCCAATGCCTAGCCAGTGCCTAGCCAGTGCATAGCTCGTGCCTAGCCAGTGCCTAGCCAGTGCCTAGCCAGTGCCTAGCCAGTGCCTAGCCAGTGCCTAGCCAGTGCCTAGCCAGTGCCTAGCCAGTGCCTAGCCAGTGCCTAACCAGTGCCTAGCCAGTGCCTAACCAGTGCCTAGCCAGTGCCTAGCCAGTGCCTAGCCAGTGCCTAGCCAGTGCCTAGCCAGTGCCTAGCTAGTGCCTTACCAGTGCCTAGCCAGTGCCTAACCAGTGCCTAGCCAGTGCCTAGCCAGTGCCTAGCCAGTGCCTAGCCAGTGCCTAACCAGTGCCTAGCAGGTGCCTAACCAGTGCCTAGCCAGTGCCTAGCAGGTGCCTAGCCAGTGCCTAGCCAGTGCCTAGCCAGTGTCTAGCCAGTGTCTAGCCAGTGTCTAGCCAGTGTCTAGCCAGTGTCTAGCCAGTGTCTAGCCAGTGCCTAGCCAGTGCCTGGCTAGTGTCTAGCCAGTGTTTAGCCAGTGCCTAGCCAGTGTCTAGCCAGTGCCTAGCCAGTGCCTAGCCAGTGTCTAGCCAGTGCCTAGCCAGTGTCTAGCCAGTGCCTAGCCAGTGTTTAGCCAGTGCCTAGCCAGTGCCTAGCCAGTGCCTAGCCAGTGCCTAGCCAGTGCCTAACCAGTGCCTAGCCAGTGCCTAGCTAGTGCCTAACCAGTGCCTAGCAGGTGCCTAGCCAGTGTCTAGCCAGTGCAAAGCCAGTGCCTAGCCAGTGTCTAGCCAGTGCCTAGCCAGTGTCTAGCCAGTGCCTAGCCAGTGCCTAGCCAGTGTCTAGACAGTGCCCAGCCAGTGTTTAGCCAGTGCCTAGCCAGTGCCTAGCCAGTGCCTAACCAGTGCCTAGCCAGTGCCTAGCCAGTGCCTAACCAGTGCCTAGCAGGTGCCTAGCCAGTGTCTAGCCAGTGCAAAGCCAGTGCCTAGCCAGTGCCTAGCCAGTGCCTAGCCAGTGCCTAGCCAGTGTCTAGCCAGTGCCTAGCCAGTGCCTAGCCAGTGCCTAGCCAGTGCCTAGCCAGTGCCTAGCCAGAGTCTAGCCTGTGTCTAGCCAGTGTCTAGCCAGTGTCTTGCTAGTGCCTAGCCAATGTGTAGTTAGTGGTTAGCCAGTGTCTAGCTAGTGCCAAGCCAGTGCCTAGCCAGTGCCTAGCCAGTGCCTAGCCAGTGCCTAGCCAGTGCATAGCCAGTGCCTAGCCAGTGCCTAGCCAGTGCCTAGCCAGTGCCTAGCCAGTGCCTAGCCAGTGCCTAGCCAGTGCCTAGCCAGTGCCTAGCCAGTGCCTAGCCAGTGCCTAGCCAGTGCCTAGCCAGTGCCTAGCCAGTGCCTAGCCAGTGCCTAGCCAGTGCCTAGCCAGTGCCTAGCCAGTGCCTAGCCAGTGCCTAGCCAGTGCCTAGCCAGTGCCTAGCCAGTGCCTAACCAGTGCCTAGCCAGTGCCTAACCAGTGCCTAGCCAGTGCCTAACCAGTGCCTAGCCAGTGCCTAACCAGTGCCTAGCCAGTGCCTAGCCAGTGCCTAGCCAGTGCCTAGCCAGTGCCTAGCCAGTGCCTAGCCAGTGCCTAACCAGTGCCTAGCAGGTGCCTAACCAGTGCCTAGCAGGTGCCTAGCCAGTGCCTAGCCAGTGCCTAGCCAGTGTCTAGCCAGTGTCTAGCCAGAGTCTAGCCAGTGTCTAGCCAGTGTCTAGCCTGTGTCTAGCCAGTGCCTAGCCAGTGCTTTGCCAGTGCCTAGCCAGTGCCTGGCTAGTGTCTAGCCAGTGTTTAGCCAGTGACTAGCCAGTGTCTAGGCAGTGCCTAGGCAGTGCCTAGCCAGTGTCTAGCCAGTGACTAGCCAGTGTCTAGACAGTGCCTAGCCAGTGTTTAGCCAGTGCCTAGCCAGTGCCTAGCCAATGCCTAACCAGTGCCTAGCCAGTGCCTAGCTAGTGCCTAACCAGTGCCTAGCAGGTGCCTAGCCAGTGTCTAGCCAGTGCAAAGCCAGTGACTAGCCAGTGTCTAGCCAGTGCCTAGCCAGTGTCTAGCCAGTGACTAGCCAGTGTCTAGACAGTGCCCAGCCAGTGTTTAGCCAGTGCCTAGCCAGTGCCTAGCCAATGCCTAACCAGTGCCTAGCCAGTGCCTAGCTTATGCCTAACCAGTGCCTAGCAGGTGCCTAGCCAGTGCCTAGCCAGTGCCTAGCCAGTGCAAAGCCAGTGCCTAGCCAGTGCCTAGCCAGTGCCTAGCCAGTGCCTAGCCAGTGCCTAGCCAGTGCCTAGCCAGTGCCTAGCCAGTGCCTAGCCAGTGCCTAGCCAGAGTCTAGCCTGTGTCTAGCCAGTGTCTAGCCAGTGTCTTGCTATTGCCTAGCCAATGTGTAGTTAGTGGTTAGCCAGTGTCTAGCTAGTGCCTAGCCAGTGCCTAGCCAGTGCGTAGCCAATGCCTAGCCAATGCCTAGCCAGTGTCTAGCCTGTGTCTAGCCAGTGCCTAGCCAGTGTCTAGCCAGTGCCTAGCCAGTGCCTAGCCAGTGCCTAGCCAGTGCCTAGCCAGTGCCTAGCCAGTGCCTTGCCAGTGCCTAGCCAGTGCCTAGCCAGTGCCTAGCCAGTGCCTGGCTAGTGTCTAGCCAGTGCTCTAGCCAGTGCCTAGCCAGTGTCTAGGCAGTGCCTAGCCAGTGTCTAGCCAGTGCCTAGCCAGTGTCTAGCCAGTGCCTAGCCAGTGCCTAGCCAGTGCCTAGCCAGTGTCTAGCCAGTGCCAAGCCAGTGCCTAGCCAATGCCTAACCAGTGCCTAGCCAGTGCCTAGCCAGTGCCTAACCAGTGCCTAGCCAGTGCTCAACCAGTGCCTAGCCAGTGCCTAGCCAGTGCCTAGCCAGTGCCTAGCCAGTGCCTAGCCAGTGCCTAACCAGTGCCTAGCAGGTGCCTAGCCAGTGCCTAGCAGGTGCCTAGCCAGTGCCTAGCCAGTGCCTAGCCAGTGCTTAGCCAGTGCCTAGCTAGTGCCTAGCCAGTGCCTAGCCAGTGCCTAGCCAGTGCTTAGCCAGTGCCTAGCTAGTGCCTAGCTAGTGCCTAGGCAGTGCCTAGCCAGTGCCTAACCAGTGCCTAGCCAGTGCCTAACCAGTGCCTAGCCAGTGCCTAGCCAGTGCCTAGCCAGTGCATAGCCAGTGCATAGCCAGTGCCTAGCCAGAGTCTAGCCTGTGTCATGCCAGTGTCTAGCCAGTGTCTTGCTAGTGCCTAGCCAATGTGTAGTTAGTGTCTAGCCAGTGTCTAGTTAGTGCCTAGCCAGTGCCTAGTCAGTGCCTAGCCAGTGCCTTGCCAGTGCCTAGCCAGTGCCTGGCTTGTGTCTAGCCGGTGCCTAACCAGTGCCTAGCAGGTGCCTAGCCAGTGTCTAGCCAGTGCAAAGCCAGTGACTAGCCAGTGTCTAGGCAGTGCCTAGCCAGTGTCTAGCCAGTGACTAGCCAGTGTCTAGACAGTGCCCAGCCAGTGTTTAGCCAGTGCCTAGCCAGTGCCTAGCCAGTGCCTAACCAGTGCCTAGCCAGTGCCTAGCTAGTGCCTAACCAGTGCCTAGCAGGTGCCTAGCCAGTGTCTAGCCAGTGCAAAGCCAGTGACTAGCCAGTGTCTAGCCAGTGCCTAGCCAGTGTCTAGCCAGTGCCTAGCCAGTGCCTAGCCAGTGCCTAGCCAGAGTCTAGCCTGTGTCTAGCCAGTGTCTAGCCAGTGTCTTGCTAGTGCCTAGCCAATGTGTAGTTAGTGTCTAGCCAGTGTCTAGCTAGTGCCTAGCCAGTGCCTAGTCAGTGCCTAGCCAGTGCCTTGCCAGTGCCTAGCCAGTGCCTGGCCTGTGTCTAGCCGGTGCCTAGCCAGTGCCTAGCCAGTGCCTAGCCAGTGCCTAGCCAGTGCCTAGCCAGTGCCTAGCCAGTGCCTAGCCAGTGCCTAGCCAGTGCCTAGCCAGTGCCTAGCCAGTGCCTAGCCAGTGCCTAGCCAGTGCCTAGCCAGTGCCTAGCCAGTGCCTAGCCAGTGCCTAGCCAGTGCCTAGCCAGTGCCTAGCCAGTGCCTAGCCAGTGCCAGTGCCTAGCCAGTGCCTAGCCAGTGCCTAGCCAGTGCCTAGCCAGTGCCTAGCCAGTGCCTAGCCAGTGCCTAGCCAGTGCCTAGCCAGTGTGCCTAGCCAGTGCCTAGCCAGTGCCTAGCCAGTGCCTAGCCAGTGCCTAGCCAGTGCCTAGCCAGTGCCTAGCCAGTGCCTAGCCAGTGCCTAGCCAGTGCCTAACCAGTGCCTAGCCAGTGCCTAGCCAGTGCCTAGCCAGTGCCTAGCCAGTGCCTAGCCAGTGCCTAGCCAGTGCCTAGCCAGTGCCTAGCCAGTGCCTAGCCAGTGCCTAGCCAGTGCCTAGCCAGTGCCTAGCCAGTGCCTAGCCAGTGCCTAGCAGGTGCCTAGCCAGTGCCTAGCAGGTGCCTAGCCAGTGCCTAGCCAGTGCCTAGCCAGTGCCTAGCCAGTGCCTAGCCAGTGCCTAGCCAGTGCCTAGCCAGTGCCTAGCCAGTGTCTAGCCAGTGTCTAGCCAGTGCCTAGTGTCTAGCCAGTGCCTAGCCAGTGCCTAGCCAGTGCCAGTGCCTAGCCAGTGCCTGGCTAGTGTCTAGCCAGTGTCTAGCCAGTGCCTAGCCAGTGTCTAGCCAGTGCCTAGCCAGTGTCTAGCCAGTGCCTAGCCAGTGTCTAGCCAGTGCCTAGCCAGTGTTTAGCCAGTGCCTAGCCAGTGCCTAGCCAGTGCCTAACCAGTGCCTAGCCAGTGCCTAGCTAGTGCCTAACCAGTGCCTAGCAGGTGCCTAGCCAGTGTCTAGCCAGTGCCTAGCCAGTGCCTAGCCAGTGTCTAGCCAGTGCCTAGCCAGTGTTTAGCCAGTGCCTAGCCAGTGCCTAGCCAGTGCCTAACCAGTGCCTAGCCAGTGCCTAGCTAGTGCCTAACCAGTGCCTAGCAGGTGCCTAGCCAGTGTCTAGCCAGTGCCTAGCCAGTGCCTAGCCAGTGCCTAGCCAGTGCCTAGCCAGTGCCTAGCCAGTGCCTAGCCAGTGCCTAGCCAGTGCCTAGCCAGTGCCTAGCCAGTGCCTAGCCAGTGTCTAGCCTGTGTCTAGCCAGTGTCTAGCCAGTGTCTTGCTAGTGCCTAGCCAATGTGTAGTTAGTGGTTAGCCAGTGTCTAGCTAGTGCCTAGCCAGTGCCTAGCCAGTGCGTAGCCAATGCCTAGCCAGTGCCTAGCCAGTGTCTAGCCAGTGTCTAGCCAGTGCCTAGCCAGTGCCTAGCCAGTGCCTAGCCAGTGCCTAGCCAGTGCCTAGCCAGTGCCTAGCCAGTGCCTAGCCAGTGCCTAGCCAGTGCCTAGCTAGTGTCTAGCCAGTGCCTAGCCAGTGCCTAGCCAGTGCCTAGCCAGTGCCTAGCCAGTGTCTAGCCAGTGCCTAGCCAGTGTCTAGCCAGTGCCTAGCCAGTGTCTAGCCAGTGCCTAGCCAGTGTCTAGCCAGTGCCTAGCCAGTGCCTAGCCAGTGCCTAGCCAGTGCCTAGCCAGTGCCTAACCAGTGCCTAGCCAGTGCCTAGCCAGTGCCTAACCAGTGCCTAGCCAGTGCTCAACCAGTGCCTAGCCAGTGCCTAGCCAGTGCCTAGCCAGTGCCTAGCCAGTGCCTAGCCAGTGCCTAGCCAGTGCCTAGCAGGTGCCTAGCCAGTGCCTAGCCAGTGCCTAGCCAGTGCCTAGCCAGTGCCTAGCCAGTGCCTAGCCAGTGCCTAGCCAGTGCCTAGCCAGTGCCTAGCCAGTGCCTAGCCAGTGCCTAGCCAGTGCCTAGCCAGTGCCTAGCCAGTGCCTAGCCAGTGCCTAGCCAGTGCCTAGCCAGTGCCTAGCCAGTGCCTAGCCAGTGCCTAGCCAGTGTCTAGCCAGTGTCTAGCCAGTGTCTAGCCAGTGTCTAGCTAGTGCCTAGCCAGTGCCTAGCCAGTGTCTAGCCAGTGTCTAGCCAGTGCCTAGCCAGTGCCTAGCCAGTGCCTAGCCAGTGCCTAGCCAGTGCCTAGCCAGTGCCTAGCCAGTGCCTAGCCAGTGCCTAGCCAGTGCCTAGCCAGTGCCTAGCCAGTGCCTAGCCAGTGCCTAGCCAGTGCCTAGCCAGTGCCTAGCCAGTGCCTAGCCAGTGCCTAGCCAGTGCCTAGCCAGTGCCTAGCCAGTGCCTAGCCAGTGCCTAGCCAGTGCCTAGCCAGTGCCTAGCCAGTGCCTAGCCAGTGCCTAGCCAGTGCCTAGCCAGTGCCTAGCCAGTGCCTAGCCAGTGCCTAGCCAGTGCCTAGCCAGTGCCTAGCCAGTGCCTAGCCAGTGCCTAGCCAGTGCCTAGCCAGTGCCCAGCCAGTGCCTAGCCAGTGCCTAGCCAGTGCCTAGCCAGTGCCTAGCCAGTGCCTAGCCAGTGCCTAGCCAGTGCCTAGCCAGTGCCTAGCCAGTGCCTAGCCAGTGCCTAGCCAGTGCCTAGCCAGTGCCTAGCCAGTGCCTAGCCAGTGCCCAGCCAGTGCCTAGCCAGTGCCTAGCCAGTGCCTAGCCAGTGCCTAGCCAGTGCCTAGCCAGTGCCTAGCCAGTGCCTAGCCAGTGCCTAGCCAGTGCCTAGCCAGTGCCTAGCCAGTGCCTAGCCAGTGTCTAGCCAGTGCCTAGCCAGTGCCTAGCCAGTGCCTAGCCAGTGCCTAGCCAGTGCCTAGCCAGTGCCTAGCCAGTGCCTAGCCAGTGCCTAGCCAGTGCCTAGCCAGTGCCTAGCCAGTGCCTAGCCAGTGTCTAGCCAGTGCCTGGCTAGTGTCTAGCCAGTGTCTAGCCAGTGCCTAGCCAGTGCCTAGCCAGTGCCTAGCCAGTGCCTAGCCAGTGCCTAGCCAGTGTCTAGCCAGTGCCTAGCCAGTGCCTAGCCAGTGCCTAGCCAGTGCCTAGCCAGTGCCTAACCAGTGCCTAGCCAGTGCCTAGCCAGTGCCTAGCCAGTGCCTAGCCAGTGCCTAGCCAGTGCCTAGCCAGTGCTCAGCCAGTGCCTAGCCAGTGCCTAGCCAGTGCCTAGCCAGTGCCTAGCCAGTGCCTAGCCAGTGCCTAGCCAGTGCCTAGCCAGTGCCTAGCCAGTGCCTAGCCAGTGCCTAGCCAGTGCCTAGCCAGTGCCTAGCCAGTGCCTAGCCAGTGCCTAGCCAGTGCCTAGCCAGTGTCTAGCCAGTGTCTATCCAGTGTCTAGCCAGTGTCTTGCTAGTGCCTAGCCAATGTGTAGTTAGTGCCTAGCCAGTGCCTAGCCAGTGCCTAGCCAGTGCCTAGCCAGTGACTAGCCAGTGCCTAGCCAGTGCCTAGCCAGTGCCTAGCCAGTGCCTAGCCAGTGCCTAGCCAGTGCCTAGCCAGTGCCTAGCCAGTGCCTAGCCAGTGCCTAGCCAGTGCCTAGCCAGTGCCTAGCCAGTGCCTAGCCAGTGCCTAGCCAGTGCCTAGCCAGTGCCTAGCCAGTGCCTAGCCAGTGCCTAGCCAGTGCCTAGCCAGTGCCTAGCCAGTGCCTAGCCAGTGCCTAGCCAGTGCCTAACCAGTGCCTAGCCAGTGCCTAGCCAGTGCCTAGCCAGTGCCTAGCCAGTGCCTAGCCAGTGCCTAGCCAGTGCCTAGCCAGTGCCTAGCCAGTGCCTAGCCAGTGCCTAACCAGTGCCTAGCCAGTGCCTAACCAGTGCCTAGCTAGTGCCTTACCAGTGCCTAACCAGTGCCTAACCAGTGCCTAGCCAGTGCCTAGCCAGTGCCTAGCCAGTGCCTAGCCAGTGCCTAACCAGTGCCTAGCAGGTGCCTAACCAGTGCCTAGCAGGTGCCTAGCCAGTGCCTAGCAGGTGCCTAGCCAGTGCCTAGCCAGTGCCTAGCCAGTGTCTAGCCAGTGTCTAGCCAGTGTCTAGCCAGTGTCTAGCCAGTGTCTAGCCAGTGTCTAGCCAGTGCCTAGCCAGTGCCTTGCCAGTGCCTAGCCAGTGCCTGGCTAGTGTCTAGCCAGTGTTTAGCCAGTGACTAGCCAGTGTCTAGCCAGTGCCTAGCCAGTGTCTAGCCAGTGACTAGCCAGTGTCTAGCCAGTGCCTAGCCAGTGTTTAGCCAGTGCCTAGCCAGTGCCTAGCCAATGCCTAACCAGTGCCTAGCCAGTGCCTAGCTAGTGCCTAACCAGTGCCTAGCAGGTGCCTAGCCAGTGTCTAGCCAGTGCAAAGCCAGTGCCTAGCCAGTGTCTAGCCAGTGCCTAGCCAGTGTCTAGCCAGTGCCTAGCCAGTGTCTAGCCAGTGCCTAGCCAGTGTTTAGCCAGTGCCTAGCCAGTGCCTAGCCAGTGCCTAACCAGTGCCTAGCCAGTGCCTAGCCAGTGCCTAGCCAGTGCCTAGCCAGTGCCTAGCCAGTGCCTAGCCAGTGCCTAGCCAGTGCCTAGCCAGTGCCTAGCCAGTGCCTAGCCAGTGCCTAGCCAGTGCCTAGCCAGTGCCTAGCCAGTGCCTAGCCAGTGCCTAGCCAGTGCCTAGCCAGTGCCTAGCCAGTGCCTAGCCAGTGCCTAGCCAGTGCCTAGCCAGTGTCTAGCCAGTGTCTAGCCAGTGCCTAGCCAGTGCCTAGCCAGTGTCTAGCCAGTGTCTAGCCAGTGCCTAGCCAGTGCCTAGCCAGTGCCTAGCCAGTGCCTAGCCAGTGCCTAGCCAGTGCCTAGCCAGTGCCTAGCCAGTGCCTAGCCAGTGCCTAGCCAGTGCCTAGCCAGTGTCTAGCCAGTGCCTAGCCAGTGCCTAGCCAGTGCCTAGCCAGTGTCTAGCCAGTGCCTAGCCAGTGTCTAGCCAGTGCCTAGCCAGTGCCTAGCCAGTGCCTAGCCAGTGCCTAGCCAGTGCCTAGCCAGTGCCTAGCCAGTGCCTAGCCAGTGCCTAGCCAGTGCCTAGCCAGTGCCTAGCCAGTGTCTAGCCAGTGCCTAGCCAGTGCCTAGCCAGTGCCTAGCCAGTGTCCTAGCCAGTGCCTAGCCAGTGCCTAGCCAGTGCCTAGCCAGTGCCTAGCCAGTGCCTAGCCAGTGCCTAGCCAGTGTCTAGCCAGTGCCTAGCCAGTGTCTAGCCAGTGCCTAGCCAGTGTCTAGCCAGTGCCTAGCCAGTGCCTAGCCAGTGCCTAGCCAGTGCCTAGCCAGTGCCTAGCCAGTGCCTAGCCAGTGCCTAGCCAGTGCCTAGCCAGTGCCTAGCCAGTGTCTAGCCAGTGCCTAGCCAGTGCCTAGCCAGTGCCTAGCCAGTGCCTAGCCAGTGCCTAGCCAGTGCCTAGCCAGTGCCTAGCCAGTGTCTAGCCAGTGCCTAGCCAGTGTCTAGCCAGTGTCTAGCCAGTGCCTAGCCAGTGTCTAGCCAGTGCCTAGCCAGTGTCTAGCCAGTGCCTAGCCAGTGTCTAGCCAGTGCCTAGCCAGTGTCTAGCCAGTGCCTAGCCAGTGTCTAGCCAGTGCCTAGCCAGTGTCTAGCCAGTACCTAGCCAGTGCCTAGCCAGTGTCTAGCCAGTGCCAAACCAGTGCTTATCCAGTGCCTAGCCAGTGCCTAGCCAGTGTCTAGCCAGGGCCGAGCCAGTGCCTAGCCAGTGTCTGGCCAGTGTCTAGCCAGTGTCTAGCCAGTGTCTAGTCAGTGCCTAGCCAGTGCCTAGCCAGTGCCTAGCCAGTGTCTAGCCAGTGCCTAGCCAGTGCCTAGCCAGTGCCTAGCCAGTGCCTAGCCAGTGTCTAGCCAGTGTCTAGCCAGTGCCTAGCCAGTGTCTAGCCAGTGTCTAGCCAGTGCCTAGCCAGTGCCTAGCCAGTGCCTAGCCAGTGCCTAGCCAGTGCCTAGCCAGTGCCTAGCCAGTGCCTAGCCAGTGTCTAGCCAGTGCCTAGCCAGTGCCTAGCCAGTGTCTAGCCAGTGCCTAGCCAGTGTCTAGCCAGTGTCTAGCCAGTGCCTAGCCAGTGCCTAGCCAGTGCCTAGCCAGTGCCTAGCCAGTGCCTAGCCAGTGCCTAGCCAGTGCCTAGCCAGTGCCTAGCCAGTGCCTAGCCAGTGCCTAACCAGTGCCTAGCCAGTGCCTAGCCAGTGCCTAGCCAGTGCCTAGCCAGTGCCTAGCCAGTGCCTAGCCAGTGCCTAGCCAGTGCCTAGCCAGTGCCTAGCCAGTGCCTAGCCAGTGCCTAGCCAGTGCCTAACCAGTGCCTAGCAGGTGCCTAGCCAGTGCCTAGCCAGTGCCTAGCCAGTGCTTAGCCAGTGCCTAGCCAGTGCCTAGCCAGTGCCTAGCCAGTGCCTAGCCAGTGCCTAGCCAGTGCCTAGCCAGTGCCTAGCCAGTGCCTAGCCAGTGCCTAGCCAGTGCCTAGCCAGTGCCTAGCCAGTGCCTAGCCAGTGCCTAGCCAGTGCCTAGCCAGTGCCTAGCCAGTGCCTAGCCAGTGCCTAGCCAGTGCCTAGCCAGTGCCTAGCCAGTGCCTAGCCAGTGCCTAGCCAGTGCCTAGCCAGTGCCTAGCCAGTGCCTAGCCAGTGCCTAGCCAGTGCCTAGCCAGTGCCTAGCCAGTGCCTAGCCAGTGCCTAGCCAGTGCCTAGCCAGTGCCTAGCCAGTGCCTAGCCAGTGCCTAGCCAGTGCCTAGCCAGTGTCTAGCCAGTGCCTAGCCAGTGCCTAGCCAGTGCCTAGCCAGTGCCTAGCCAGTGCCTAACCAGTGCCTAGCCAGTGCCTAGCCAGTGCCTAGCCAGTGTCTAGCCAGTGCCTAGCCAGTGTCTAGCCAGTGCCTAGCCAGTGTCTAGCCAGTGTCTAGCCAGTGCCTAGCCAGTGCCTAACCAGTGCCTAGCCAGTGCCTAGCCAGTGCCTAGCCAGTGCCTAGCCAGTGCCTAGCCAGTGCCTAGCCAGTGCCTAGCCAGTGCCTAGCCAGTGCCTAGCCAGTGCCTAGCCAGTGCCTAGCCAGTGCCTAGCCAGTGCCTAGCCAGTGCCTAGCCAGTGCCTAGCCAGTGCCTAGCCAGTGCCTAGCCAGTGCCTAGCCAGTGCCTAGCCAGTGCCTAGCCAGTGCCTAGCCAGTGCCTAGCCAGTGCCTAGCCAGTGCCTAGCCAGTGCCTAGCCAGTGCCTAGCCAGTGCCTAGCCAGTGCCTAGCCAGGTGCCTAGCCAGTGCCTAGCCAGTGCCTAGCCAGTGCCTAGCCAGTGCCTAGCCAGTGCCTAGCCAGTGTCTAGCCAGTGCCTAGCCAGTGCCTAGCCAGTGCCTAGCCAGTGCCTAGCCAGTGCCTAGCCAGTGCCTAGCCAGTGCCTAGCCAGTGCCTAGCCAGTGCCTAGCCAGTGCCTAGCCAGTGCCTAGCCAGTGCCTAGCCAGTGCCTAGCCAGTGCCTAGCCAGTGCCTAGCCAGTGCCTAGCCAGTGCCTAGCCAGTGCCTAGCCAGTGCCTAGCCAGTGCCTAGCCAGTGCCTAGCCAGTGCCTAGCCAGTGCCTAGCCAGTGCCTAGCCAGTGCCTAGCCAGTGCCTAGCCAGTGTCTAGCCAGTGCCTAGCCTGTGTGCCTAGCCAGTGCCTAGCCAGTGCCTAGCCAGTGCCTAGCCAGTGTCTAGCCAGTGCCTAGCCAGTGCCTAGCCAGTGCCTAGCCAGTGCCTAGCCAGTGCCTAGCCAGTGCCTAGCCAGTGCCTAGCCAGTGCCTAGCCAGTGCCTAGCCAGTGCCTAGCCAGTGTCTAGCCAGTGCCTAGCCAGTGCCTAGCCAGTGCCTAGCCAGTGCCTAGCCAGTGCCTAGCCAGTGCCTAGCCAGTGCCTAGCCAGTGTCTAGCCAGTGCCTAGCCAGTGTCTAGCCAGTGCCTAGCCAGTGTCTAGCCAGTGTCTAGCCAGTGCCTAGCCAGTGTCTAGCCAGTGCCTAGCCAGTGTCTAGCCAGTGCCTAGCCAGTGTCTAGCCAGTGCCTAGCCAGTGCCTAGCCAGTGCCTAACCAGTGCCTAGCCAGTGCCTAGCCAGTGCCTAACCAGTGCCTAGCCAGTGCCTAGCAACCAGTGCCTAGCCAGTGCCTAGCCAGTGCCTAGCCAGTGCCTAGCCAGTGCCTAGCCAGTGCCTAGCCAGTGCCTAGCCAGTGCCTAGCCAGTGCCTAGCCAGTGCCTAGCCAGTGCCTAGCCAGTGCCTAGCCAGTGCCTAGCCAGTGCCTAGCCAGTGCCTAGCCAGTGCCTAGCCAGTGCCTAGCCAGTCTCTAGCCAGTGCCTAGCCAGTGCCTAGCCGTGCCAGCCAGTGCCTAGCCAGTGCCTAGCCAGTGCCTAGCCAGTGCCTAGCCAGTGCCTAGCCAGTGCCTAGCCCAGCCAGTGCCTAGCCAGTGCCTAGCCAGTGCCTAGCCAGTGCCTAGCCAGTGCCTAGCCAGTGCCTAGCCAGTGCCTAGCCAGTGCCAAGCCAGTGCCTGGCTAGTGTCTAGCCAGTGCCTAACCAGTGCCTAGCCAGTGCCTAGCCAGTGCCTAGCCAGTGCCTAGCCAGTGCCTAGCCAGTGCCTAGCCAGTGCCTAGCCAGTGCCTAGCCAGTGCCTAGCCAGTGCCTTACCAGTGCCTAGCCAGTGCCTAGCCAGTGCCTAGCCAGTGCCTAGCCAGTGCCCAGCCAGTGCCTAGCCAGTGCCTAACCAGTGCCTAGCCAGTGCCTAGCCAGTGCCTAGCAGGTGCCTAGCCAGTGCCTAGCCAGTGCCTAGCCAGTGTCTAGCCAGTGTCTAGCCAGTGTCTAGCCAGTGTCTAGCCAGTGTCTAGCCAGTGTCTAGCCAGTGTCTAGCCAGTGCCTAGCCAGTGCCTAGCCAGTGCCTAGCCAGTGCCTGGCTAGTGTCTAGCCAGTGTTTAGCCAGTGACTAGCCAGTGTCTAGCCAGTGCCTAGCCAGTGTCTAGCCAGTGACTAGCCAGTGTCTAGACAGTGCCTAGCCAGTGTTTAGCCAGTGCCTAGCCAGTGCCTAGCCAATGTCTAACCAGTGCCTAGCCAGTGCCTAGCTAGTGCCTAACCAGTGCCTAGCAGGTGCCTAGCCAGTGTCTAGCCAGTGCCAAGCCAGTGCCTAGCCAGTGTCTAGCCAGTGCCTAGCCAGTGTCTAGCCAGTGCCTAGCCAGTGTCTAGCCAGTGCCTAGCCAGTGTTTAGCCAGTGCCTAGCCAGTGCCTAGCCAGTGCCTAACCAGTGCCTAGCCAGTGCCTAGCCAGTGCCTAACCAGTGCCTAGCCAGTGCCTAGCCAGTGCCTAGCCAGTGCAAAGCCAGTGCCTAGCCAGTGCCTAGCCAGTGCCTAGCCAGTGCCTAGCCAGTGCCTAGCCAGTGCCTAGCCAGTGCCTAGCCAGTGCCTAGCCAGTGCCTAGCCAGTGCCTAGCCAGTGCCTAGCCAGTGCCTAGCCAGTGTCTAGCCAGTGCCTAGCCAGTGCCCTGTGCCTAGCCAGTGCCTAGCCAGTGCCTAGCCAGTGCCTAGCCAGTGCCTAGCCAGTGCCTAGCCAGTGCCTAGCCAGTGCCTAGCCAGTGCCTAGCCAGTGCCTAGCCAGTGTCTAGCCAGTGCCTAGCCAGTGCCTAGCCAGTGCCTAGCCAGTGCCTAGCCAGTGCCTAGCCAGTGCCTAGCCAGTGCCTTAGCCAGTGCCTAGCCAGTGCCTAGCCAGTGCCTAGCCAGTGCCTAGCCAGTGCCTAGCCAGTGCCTAGCCAGTGCCTAGCCAGTGCCTAGCCAGTGCCTAGCCAGTGCCTAGCCAGTGCCTAGCCAGTGCCTAGCCAGTGCCTAGCCAGTGCCTAGCCAGTGCCTAGCCAGTGCCTAGCCAGTGCCTAGCCAGTGCCTAGCCAGTGCCTAGCCAGTGCCTAGCCAGTGCCTAGCCAGTGCCTAACCAGTGCCTAGCCAGTGCCTAGCCAGTGCCTAGCCAGTGCCTAGCCAGTGCCTAGCCAGTGCCTAGCCAGTGCCTAGCCAGTGCCTAGCCAGTGCCTAGCCAGTGCCTAGCCAGTGCCTAACCAGTGCCTAGCCAGTGCCTAGCCAGTGCCTAGCCAGTGCCTAGCCAGTGCCTAGCCAGTGCCTAGCCAGTGCCTAGCCAGTGCCTAGCAGGTGCCTAGCCAGTGCCTAGCCAGTGCCTAGCCAGTGCCTAGCCAGTGCCTAGCCAGTGTCTAGCCAGTGTCTAGCCAGTGTCTAGCCAGTGTCTAGCCAGTGTCTAGCCAGTGCCTAGCCAGTGCCTAGCCAGTGCCTAGCCAGTGCCTAGCCAGTGCCTAGCCAGTGCCTAGCCAGTGCCTAGCCAGTGCCTAGCCAGTGTTTAGCCAGTGCCTAGCCAGTGCCTAGCCAGTGCCTAGCCAGTGCCTAGCCAGTGCCTAGCCAGTGCCTAGCCAGTGCCTAGCCAGTGTTTAGCCAGTGCCTAGCCAGTGCCTAGCCAGTGCCTAGCCAGTGCCTAGCCAGTGCCTAGCCAGTGCCTAGCCAGTGCCTAGCCAGTGCCTAGCCAGTGCCTAGCCAGTGCCTAGCCAGTGCCTAGCCAGTGCCTAGCCAGTGCCTAGCCAGTGTTTAGCCAGTGCCTAGCCAGTGTCTAGCCAGTGCCTAGCCAGTGTCTAGCCAGTGCCTAGCCAGTGTCTAGCCAGTGCCTAGCCAGTGTCTAGCCAGTGCCTAGCCAGTGCCTAGCCAGTGCCTAGCCAGTGCCTAGCCAGTGCCTAGCTCTAGCCAGTGCCTAGCCAGTGCCTAGCCAGGTGCCTAGCCAGTGCCTAGCCAGTGCCAAAGCCAGTGCCTAGCCAGTGCCTAGCCAGTGCCTAGCCAGTGTGCCTAGCCAGTGCCTAGCCAGTGCCTAGCCAGTGCCTAGCCAGTGCCTAGCCAGTGCCTAGCCAGTGCCTAGCCAGTGCCTAGCCAGTGTCTAGCCAGTGCCTAGCCAGTGCCTAGCCAGTGCCTAGCCAGTGCCTAGCCAGTGCCTAGCCAGTGCCTAGCCAGTGCTTAGCCAGTGCCTAGCCAGTGCCAAGCCAGTGCCTAGCCAGTGCCTAGCCAGTGCCTAGCCAGTGCCTAGCCAGTGCCTAGCCAGTGCCTAGCCAGTGCCTAGCCAGTGCCTAGCCAGTGCCTAGCCAGTGCCTAGCCAGTGCCTAGCCAGTGCCTAGCCAGTGCCTAGCCAGTGCCTAGCCAGTGTCTAGCCAGTGCCTAGCCAGTGTCTAGCCAGTGTCTAGCCAGTGCCTAGCCAGTGTGTAGCCAGTGCCTAGCCAGTGCCTAGCCAGTGCCTAGCCAGTGCCTAGCCAGTGCCTAGCCAGTGCCTAGCCAGTGCCTAGCCAGTGCCTAGCCAGTGCCTAGCCAGTGCCTAGCCAGTGCCTAGCCAGTGCCTAGCCAGTGCCTAGCCAGTGCCTAGCCAGCCAGTGCCTAGCCAGTGCCTAGCCAGTGCCTAGCCAGTGCCTAGCCAGTGCCTAGCCAGTGCCTAGCCAGTGCCTAGCCAGTGCCTAGCCAGTGCCTAGCCAGTGCCTAGCCAGTGCCTAACCAGTGCCTAGCCAGTGCCTAGCCAGTGCCTACCCAGTGCCTAGCCAGTGCCTAGCCAGTGCCTAGCCAGTGCCTAGCCAGTGCCTAGCCAGTGCCTAGCCAGTGCCTAACCAGTGCCTAGCAGGTGCCTAACCAGTGCCTAGCAGGTGCCTAGCCAGTGCCTAGCCAGTGCCTAGCCAGTGTCTAGCCAGTGCCTAGCCAGTGTCTAGCCAGTGTCTAGCCAGTGTCTAGCCAGTGTCTAGCCAGTGCCTAGCCAGTGCCTAGCCAGTGTCTAGCCAGTGTCTAGCCAGTGCCTAGCCAGTGTCTAGCCAGTGCCTAGCCAGTGCCTAGCCAGTGTCTAGCCAGTGCCTAGCCAGTGTCTAGCCAGTGCCTAGCCAGTGTCTAGCCAGTGCCTAGCCAGTGCCTAGCCAGTGCCTAGCCAGTGCCTAGCCAGTGCCTAGCCAGTGCCTAGCCAGTGCCTAGCCAGTGCCTAGCCAGTGCCTAGCCAGTGCCTAGCCAGTGCCTAGCCAGTGCCTAGCCAGTGTCTAGCCAGTGCCTAGCCAGTGCCTAGCCAGTGCCTAGCCAGTGCCTAGCCAGTGTCTAGCCAGTGCCTAGCCAGTGCCTAGCCAGTGCCAGTGCCTAGCCAGTGCCAGTGCCTAGCCAGTGCCTAGCCAGTGCCTAGCCAGTGCCTAGCCAGTGCCTAACCAGTGCCTAGCAGGTGCCTAGCCAGTGTCTAGCCAGTGCCTAGCCAGTGCCTAGCCAGTGCCTAGCCAGTGCCTAGCCAGTGTCTAGCCAGTGCCTAGCCAGTGCCTAGCCAGTGCCCAGCCAGTGCCTAGCCAGTGCCTAGCCAGTGCCTAGCCAGTGCCTAGCCAGTGCTCGCCAGTGCCTAGCCAGTGCCTAGCCAGTGCCTAGCCAGTGCCTAGCCAGTGCCTAGCCAGTGCCTAGCCAGTGCCTAGCCAGTGCCTAGCCAGTGCCTACCAGCCAGTGCCTAGCCAGTGCCTAGCCAGTGCCTAGCCAGTGCCTAGCCAGTGCCTAGCCAGTGCCTAGCCAGTGCCTAGCCAGTGCCCATTGCCAGTGCCTAGCCAGTGCCTAGCCAGTGCCTAGCCAGTGCCTAGCCAGTGCCTAGCCAGTGCCTAGCCAGTGCCTAGCCAGTGCCTAACCAGTGCCTAGCCTAGCCAGTGCCTAGCCAGTGCCTAGCCAGTGCCCTAGCCAGTGCCTAGCCAGTGCCTAGCCAGTGCCTAGCCAGTGCCTAGCCAGTGCCTAGCCAGTGCCTAGCCAGTGCCTAGCCAGTGCCTAGCCAGTGCCTAGCCAGTGCCTAGCCAGTGCCTAGCCAGTGCCTAGCCAGTGCCTAGCCAGTGCCTAGCCAGTGCCTAGCCAGTGCCTAGCCAGTGCCTAGCCAGTGCCTAGCCAGTGCCTAGCCAGTGCCTAGCCAGTGCCTAGCCAGTGCCTAGCCAGTGCCTAGCCAGTGCCTAGCCAGTGCCTAGCCAGTGCCTAGCCAGTGCCTAGCCAGTGCCTAGCCAGTGCCTAGCCAGTGCCTAGCCAGTGCCTAGCCAGTGCCTAGCCAGTGCCTAGCCAGTGCCTAGCCAGTGCCTAGCCAGTGCCTAGCCAGTGCCTAGCCAGTGCCTAGCCAGTGCCTAGCCAGTGCCTAGCCAGTGCCTAGCCAGTGCCTAGCCAGTGCCTAGCCAGTGCCTAGCCAGTGCCTAGCCAGTGCCTAGCCAGTGCCTAGCCAGTGCCTAGCCAGTGTCTAGCCAGTGCCTAGCCAGTGCCTAACCAGTGCCTAGCCAGTGCCTAGCCAGTGCCTAGCCAGTGCCTAGCCAGTGCCTAGCCAGTGCCTAGCCAGTGCCTAGCCAGTGCCTAGCCAGTGCCTAGCCAGTGCCTAGCCAGTGCCTAGCCAGTGCCTAGCCAGTGCCTAGCCAGTGCCCAGCCAGTGCCTAGCCAGTGCCTAGCCAGTGCCTAGCCAGTGCCTAGCCAGTGCCTAGCCAGTGCCTAGCCAGTGCCTAGCCAGTGCCTAGCCAGTGCCTAGCCAGTGCCTAGCCAGTGCCTAGCCAGTGCCTAGCCAGTGCCCAGCCAGTGCCTAGCCAGTGCCTAGCCAGTGCCTAGCCAGTGCCTAGCCAGTGCCTAGCCAGTGCCTAGCCAGTGCCTAGCCAGTGCCTAGCCAGTGCCTAGCCAGTGCCTAGCCAGTGCCTAGCCAGTGCCTAGCCAGTGCCTAGCCAGTGCCTAGCCAGTGCCTAGCCAGTGCCCTAGCCAGTGCCTAGCCAGTGCCTAGCCAGTGTCTAGCCAGTGCCTAGCCAGTGCCTAGCCAGTGCCTAGCCAGTGCCTAGCCAGTGCCTAGCCAGTGCCTAGCCAGTGCCTAGCCAGTGCCTAGCCAGTGCCTAGCCAGTGCCTAGCCAGTGCCTAGCCAGTGCCTAGCCAGTGCCTAGCCAGTGCCTAGCCAGTGCCTAGCCAGTGCCTAGCCAGTGCCTAGCCAGTGCCTAGCCAGTGCCTAGCCAGTGCCTAGCCAGTGCCTAGCCAGTGCCTAGCCAGTGCCTAGCCAGTGCCTAGCCAGTGCCTAGCCAGTGCCTAGCCAGTGCCTAGCCAGTGCCTAGCCAGTGCCTAGCCAGTGCCTAGCCAGTGCCTAGCCAGTGCCTAGCCAGTGCCTAGCCAGTGCCTAGCCAGTGCCTAGCCAGTGCCTAGCCAGTGCCTAGCCAGTGCCTAACCAGTGCCTAGCCAGTGCCTAACCAGTGCCTAGCCAGTGCCTAAGCCAGTGCCTAGCCAGTGCCTAGCCAGTGCCTAGCCAGTGCCTAGCCAGTGCCTAGCCAGTGCCTAGCCAGTGCCTAGCCAGTGTCTAGCCAGTGCCTAGCCAGTGTCTAGCCAGTGCCTAGCCAGTGCCTAGCCAGTGCCTAGCCAGTGCCTAGCCAGTGCCTAGCCAGTGCCTAGCCAGTGCCTAGCCAGTGCCTAGCCAGTGCCTAGCCAGTGCCTAGCCAGTGCCTAGCCAGTGCCTAGCCAGTGCCTAGCCAGTGCCTAGCCAGTGCCTAGCCAGTGCCTAGCCAGTGCCTAGCCAGTGCCTAGCCAGTGCCTAGCCAGTGCCTAGCCAGTGCCTAGCCAGTGCCTAGCCAGTGCCTAGCCAGTGCCTAGCCAGTGCCTAACCAGTGCCCAGCCAGTGCCTAGCCAGTGCCTAACCAGTGCCTAGCCAGTGCCTAGCCAGTGCCTAGCCAGTGCCTAGCCAGTGCCTAGCCAGTGCCTAGCCAGTGTCTAGCCAGTGTCTAGCCAGTGTCTAGCCAGTGCCTAGCCAGTGTCTAGCCAGTGCCTAGCCAGTGTCTAGCCAGTGTCTAGCCAGTGCCTAGCCAGTGTCTAGCCAGTGCCTAGCCAGTGCCTAGCCAGTGTCTAGCCAATGTCTAGCCAGTGCCTAGCCAGAGTCTTGCTAGTGCCTAGTCAATGTCTATCCAGTGCCTTGCCAATGTCTAGCCAGTGCCTAGCCAATGTCTAGCCAGTCGCCTAGCCATGCCTAGAGCCAATGACTATCCAGTGCATAGCGAATGTCTTGCCTGGGTCTAGCAAGTGTCTAGCTAGTGTCTACCCAGTGTCAAGTCTGTGTATATCCTATGTCACGCCTATAATAAGGTTGTGTCTATCCTTAAATAAGCCTGTGTCTGGCCAGTTTTTATCCTGTGTTTTGCCTTTTTCTGCCATGTGTTTAGCCTGTGTCTAGCCTGTATCTAGCCTGAATTAAGCCTGTGTCTAGCCAGTGCCTAGCCAGAGTCTAGCCAGTGCCTAGCCAGTGTCTAGCCAGTGCCTAGCCAGTGTCTAGCCAGTGCCTAGCCAGTGCCTAGCCAGTGCCTAGCCAGTGCCTAGCCAGTGCCTAGCCAGTGCCTAGCCAGTGCCTAGCCAGTGCCTAGCCAGTGCCTAGCCAGTGCCTAGCCAGTGCCTAGCCAGTGCCTAGCCAGTGCCTAGCCAGTGCCTAGCCAGTGCCTAGCCAGTGCCTAGCCAGTGCCTAGCCAGTGCCTAGCCAGTGCCTAGCCAGTGCCTAGCCAGTGCCTAGCCAGTGCCTAGCCAGTGCCTAGCCAGTGCCCAGCCAGTGTCTAGCCAGTGTCTAGCCAGTGTCTAGCCAGTGCCTAGCCAGTGCCTAGCCAGTGCCTAGCCAGTGCCTAGCCAGTGCCTAGCCAGTGCCTAGCCAGTGCCTAGCCAGTGCCTAGCCAGTGCCTAGCCAGTGCCTAGCCAGTGCCTAGCCAGTGCCTAGCCAGTGCCTAGCCAGTGCCTAGCCAGTGCCTAGCCAGTGCCTAGCCAGTGCCTAGCCAGTGCCTAGCCAGTGCCTAGCCAGTGCCTAGCCAGTGCCTAGCCAGTGCCTAGCCAGTGCCTAGCCAGTGCCTAGCCAGTGCCCTAGCCAGTGCCTAGCCAGTGCCTAGCCAGTGCCTAGCCAGTGCCTAGCCAGTGCCTAGCCAGTGCCTAGCCAGTGCCTAGCCAGTGCCTAGCCAGTGCCTAGCCAGTGCCTAGCCAGTGCCTAGCCAGTGCCTAGCCAGTGCCTAGCCAGTGCCTAGCCAGTGCCTAGCCAGTGCCTAGCCAGTGCCTAAGCCAGTGCCTAGCCAGTGCCTAGCCAGTGCCTAGCCAGTGCCTAGCCAGTGCCTAGCCAGTGCCTAGCCAGTGCCTAGCCAGTGCCTAGCCAGTGCCTAGCCAGTGCCTAGCCAGTGCCTAGCCAGTGCCTAGCCAGTGCCTAGCCAGTGCCTAGCCAGTGCCTAGCCAGTGCCTAGCCAGTGCCTAGCCAGTGCCTAGCCAGTGTCTAGCCAGTGCCTAGCCAGTGCCTAGCCAGTGCCTAGCCAGTGCCTAGCCAGTGCCTAGCCAGTGCCTAGCCAGTGCCTAGCCAGTGCCTAGCCAGTGCCTAGCCAGTGCCTAGCCAGTGCCTAGCCAGTGCCTAGCCAGTGCCTAGCCAGTGCCTAGCCAGTGCCTAGCCAGTGCCTAGCCAGTGCCTAGCCAGTGCCTAGCCAGTGCCTAGCCAGTGCCTAGCCAGTGCCTAGCCAGTGCCTAGCCAGTGCCTAGCCAGTGTCTAGCCAGTGCCTAGCCAGTGCCTAGCCAGTGCCTAGCCAGTGCCTAGCCAGTGCCTAGCCAGTGCCTAGCCAGTGCCTAGCCAGTGCCTAGCCAGTGCCTAGCCAGTGCCTAGCCAGTGCCTAGCCAGTGTCTAGCCAGTGCCTAGCCAGTGCCTAGCCAGTGCCTAGCCAGTGCTCTAGCCAGTGCCTAGCCAGTGTCTAGCCAGTGCCTAGCCAGTGCCTAGCCAGTGCCTAGCCAGTGCCTAGCCAGTGCCTAGCCAGTGCCTAGCCAGTGCCTAGCCAGTGCCTAGCCAGTGCCTAGCCAGTGCCTAGCCAGTGCCTAGCCAGTGCCTAGCCAGTGCCTAGCCAGTGCCTAGCCAGTGCCTAGCCAGTGCCTAGCCAGTGCCTAGCCAGTGTCTAGCCAGTGCCTAGCCAGTGCCTAGCCAGTGCCTAGCCAGTGCCTAGCCAGTGCCTAGCCAGTGCCTAGCCAGTGCCTAGCCAGTGCCTAGCCAGTGCCTAGCCAGTGTCTAGCCAGTGTCTAGCCAGTGCCTAGCCAGTGCCTAGCCAGTGCCTAGCCAGTGCCTAGCCAGTGCCTAGCCAGTGTCTAGCCAGTGCCTAGCCAGTGTCTAGCCAGTGCCTAGCCAGTGTCTAGCCAGTGCCTAGCCAGTGTCTAGCCAGTGCCTAGCCAGTGCCTAGCCAGTGCCTAGCCAGTGCCTAGCCAGTGCCTAGCCAGTGCCTAGCCAGTGCCTAGCCAGTGCCTAGCCAGTGCCTAGCCAGTGCCTAGCCTGTGCCTAGCCAGTGCCTAGCCAGTGCCTAGCCAGTGCCTAGCCAGTGCCTAGCCAGTGTCTAGCCAGTGCCTAGCCAGTGTCTAGCCAGTGCCTAGCCAGTGTCTAGCCAGTGCCTAGCCAGTGTCTAGCCAGGGCCTAGCCAGTGCCTAGCCAGTGCCTAGCCAGTGCCTAGCCAGTGCCTAGCCAGTGCCTAGCCAGTGCCTAGCCAGTGCCTAGCCAGTGCCTAGCCAGTGCCTAGCCAGTGCCTAGCCAGTGCCTAACCAGTGTCTAGCCAGTGCCTAGCCAGTGCCTAGCCAGTGCCTAGCCAGTGTCTAGCCAGTGCCTAGCCAGTGCCTAGGCAGTGCCTAGCCAGTGTCTAGCCAGTGCCTAGCCAGTGCCTAGCCAGTGCCTAGTAGCCAGTGCCTAGCCAGTGCCTAGCCAGTGCCTAGCCAGTGCCTAGCCAGTGCCTAGCCAGTGCCAGTGCCTAGCCAGTGCCTAACCAGTGCCTAGCCAGTGCCTAGCCAGTGCCTAGCCAGTGCCTAGCCAGTGCCTAGCCAGTGCCAGTGCCTAGCCAGTGCCTGGCCAGTGCCTAGCCAGTGCCTAGCCAGTGCCTAGCCAGTGCCTTAGCCAGTGCCTGGCCAGTGCCTAGCCAGTGCCTAGCCAGTGCCTAGCCAGTGCCTAGCCAGTGCCTAGCCAGTGCCTAGCCAGTGCCTAGCCAGTGCCTAGCCAGTGCCTAGCCAGTGCCTAGCCAGTGCCTAGCCAGTGCCTAGCCAGTGCCTAGCCAGTGCCTAGCCAGTGCCTAGCCAGTGCCTAGCCAGTGCCTAGCCAGTGCCTAGCCAGTGCCTAGCCAGTGCCTAGCCAGTGCCTAGCCAGTGCCTAGCCAGTGTCTAGCCAGTGCCTAGCCAGTGTCTAGCCAGTGCCTAGCCAGTGCCTAGCCAGTGCCTAGCCAGTGTCTAGCCAGTGCCTAGCCAGTGTCTAGCCAGTGCCTAGCCAGTGTCTAGCCAGTGCCTTAGCCAGTGTCTAGCCAGTGCCTAGCCAGTGCCTAGCCAGTGCCTAGCCAGTGCCTAGCCAGTGCCTAGCCAGTGCCTAGCCAGTGCCTAGCCAGTGCCTAGCCAGTGCCTAGCCAGTGCCTAGCCAGTGCCTAGCCAGTGCCTAGCCAGTGCCTAGCCAGTGCCTAGCCAGTGCCTAGCCAGTGCCTAGCCAGTGCCTAGCCAGTGCCTAGCCAGTGCCTAGCCAGTGCCTAGCCAGTGCCTGTCCAGTGCCTAGCCAGTGTCTAGCCAGTGCCTAGCCAGTGTCTAGCCAGTGCCTAGCCAGTGCCTAGCCAGTGCCTAGCCAGTGCCTAGCCAGTGCCTAGCCAGTGCCTAGCCAGTGCCTAGCCAGTGCCTAGCCAGTGCCTAGCCAGTGCCTAGCCAGTGCCTAGCCAGTGCCTAGCCAGTGCCTAGCCAGTGCCTAGCCAGTGCCCAGCCAGTGCCTAGCCAGTGCCTAGCCAGTGCCTAGCCAGTGCCTAGCCAGTGCCTAGCCAGTGCCTAGCCAGTGCCTAGCCAGTGCCTAGCCAGTGCCAGTGCCTAGCCAGTGCCTAGCCAGTGCCTAGCCAGTGCCAGCCAGTGCCTAGCCAGTGCCTAGCCAGTGCCTAGCCAGTGCCAGCCAGTGCCTAGCCAGTGCCTAGCCAGTGCCTAGCCAGTGGTGCCTAGCCAGTGTTTAGCCAGTGCCTAGCCAGTGCCTGGCCAGTGCCCAGCCAGTGCCTAGCCAGTGCCTAGCCAGTGCCAGTGCCTAGCCAGTGCCTAGCCAGTGCCTAGCCAGTGCCTAGCCAGTGCCTAGCCAGTGCCTAGCCAGTGCCTAGCCAGTGCCTAGCCAGTGCCTAGCCAGTGCCTAGCCAGTGCCTAGCCAGTGCCTAGCCAGTGCCTAGCCAGTGCCTAGCCAGTGCCTAACCAGTGCCTAGCCAGTGCCTAGCCAGTGCCTAGCCAGGCCTAGCCAGTGCCTAGCCAGTGCCTAGCCAGTGCCTAGCCAGTGCCTAGCCAGTGCCTAGCCAGTGCCTAGCCAGTGCCTAGCCAGTGCCTAGCCAGTGCCTAGCCAGTGCCTAGCCAGTGCCTAGCCAGTGCCTAGCCAGTGCCTAGCCAGTGCCTAGCCAGTGCCTAGCCAGTGCCTAGCCAGTGCCTAGCCAGTGCCTAGCCAGTGCCTAGCCAGTGCCCAGCCAGTGCCTAGCCAGTGCCTAGCCAGTGCCTAGCCAGTGCCTAGGCCAGTGCCCAGCCAGTGCCTAGCCAGTGCCTAGCCAGTGCCTAGCCAGTGCCTAGCCAGTGCCTAGCCAGTGCCTAGCCAGTGCCTAGCCAGTGCCTAGCCAGTGCCTAGCCAGTGTCTAGCCAGTGTCTAGCCAGTGCCTAACCAGTGTCTTGTCAGTGCCTAGCCAGTGCCTTGCCAGTGCCTAGCCAGTGCCTGGCTTGTGTCTAGCCAGTGTCTAGCCAGTGTCTAGCCAGTGCCTAGCCAGTGCCTAGCCAGTGCCTAACCAGTGCCTAGCCAGTGCCAGTGCCTAACCAGTGCCTAGCCAGTGCCTAGCCAGTGCCTAGCCAGTGCCTAACCAGTGCCTAACCAGTGCCTAACCAGTGCCTAGCCAGTGCCTAGCCAGTGCCTAACCAGTGCCTAGCCAGTGCCTAGCCAGTGCCTAGCCAGTGCCCAACCAGTGCCAAAGCCAGTGCCTAGCCAGGTGCCTAGCCAGTGCCTAGCCAGTGCCAGCCAGTGCCTAACCAGTGCCTAACCCTAGCCGGTGCCCAGGCCAGTGCCAAGCGGGTGCCTAGCCATTGCCTATGCCAGTGCCTAACCAGTGCCTAGCCAGTGCCTAACCAGTGCCTAGGCAGTGCCTAGCCAGTGCCATTGCCTCAGCCAGTGCCCTAGCCAGTGCCTAGCCCCAGTTGCTGCCAGTGCCTGTGCCTAGCCAGAGTCCAGCCAGAGTCTGAGCCAGTGTCTTAGTCAGTCTCCAGCCAGTGTCTTGTTGGTGCCTAGCCGAATGTGTTAGCCAGTGGCTAGCCAGTGCTCAAGCCAGTGCCTAGCCAGTGTCTAGCCAGTGTAGCCACGCTAGCCAGTGCGTAGCCAGTGCCTAGCCATTGTCCAGCCAGTGTCTAGCCAGTGCCTAGCCAGTGCCTGTTTGACCTTTCCTAGCCAGTTCAACCAGTCTGGTCAGTGCCTAACCAGTGTGTGCCTAACCAGTGCTCTACCCAGCCTCGCGCAAATCAGTGCTCAACCAGTGCTCCACCAACCTGCGCCCAACCAAAGCTCTAGCCAAAATCCAACCGCGCCTAGCCAGTGCCTGCTTCAAAGCCCAGCCACTGCCCAAGCCAAAGCCCAGCCAGTGCCCAGCCAAATCACCCAGCCAGTTCAAGCCTAGCTTCCTAGCCAGTGCCTAGCTAGTGCCCTAGCCAGTGCCTCGCAAGGGCCTAGCCAGTAACAAACAGTGCTCAGCCAAGGCCTAACCTCAGTGCCTAGTCAGTGCCTAGCCAATGCCTTGCCAGTGCCCTAGCCAGTGCCTGGTTTGTGTCTAGCCGGTGCCTGTTGCTTCCAACCAGTGCCTAATCAGTGCCTAATCAGTGCCTAGCCAGTGGGCTTAATCATCTAACCATTTCAAAAACCAGTGTTGTTTCCAACCTGGTGCCCAACCAGTGCCTGGACCGCGCCCAGCCAGTGCCTAGCCATTGCCCAGCCAGTGCTTAACCAGGTGCCCAACCAGTGCTTGCTTAGCCAGCCTCAAGCCAGTGCCCAAGCCAGTGCCTAACCAGTGCCTAACCAGTGCCTAGCCAGTGCCTAACCAAAGCCTAGCCAGTCCAAACCAGTGCCTCGCCAGTGCCTGAGCCAGTGTCAAGCCACTGCCTAGTTAGTGCCCAGCCAGTTTCCAGCCAGTGCCCATTCAGTGCCTAGCGGGGTCTAGCCAGTGCCCAAGCCAGTGCCTAGCCAGTGCCCTAACCAGTGCCTAGTCAGTGCCTAGCCAGTGCCTTGCCAGTGCCTAGCCAGTGCCTGGTTTGTGTCTAGTTGGTGCCTAGGCTGAAACTTCAGTGCTCTAACCAGGTCTAAATAGTGCCCTAACCAGAGCCTAGCCAGAACCAGTGCCTAACTGCTGTTTCCAACCAAGCCCGAGCCAGTGCCCAACCAGTGCCTAACCAGCCTAGCCTAGCCAGTGCCTACTTATTACCCGAGCCAGTGCTTAACCAGTGCCCTAACCAGTGCTTCGAGCAGGTGCTCAGCCAGGTAACAGTGCCTAGCCAGTGCCTGGGCCAGTGCCAACCAGTGCTCAACCAGCTCTGCCATGCCCAGCGTGCCTAACCGGCGCCTAACCAGCAACCACGAAATAGTGCTTCCAACCAGTGCCTAGCCAGTACAGTGCCTATCCAGTGCCCAGCCAGTGCCTCGTCATTGCTCTGGCCATTAGTGCCTAGCCAGTGGCCTAACCAGTGCCTGCTCAGCCAGTGCCTTTGCCAGTGCTCATCAGTGGTTTTAGCAAAATCCAAGCTGGTGTTTGGCTGTGTGCCGCACCAGTGCCTAACCAGTGCCCTAGCCAGGCCTAACCAGTGCCTAGCCAGTGCCTATCCAGGGCCGCACCCAGTGCCTAGTTGGCGTCCTAACCAGTGCCTAACCAGTGCTCTGTCCAGTGCCTTTGCCAGTGCCTAGCCATTCCTGCAACCAGTGCCTAACCAGTGCCTTTCCAGCGCTCAAGCCAGTGTCCCAGCCAGTGCCTAGCCAGTGCCCAAGCCAGTGCCCAGCCAGGCCCGAGCCAGTCTCGAGCCAGTCTAGCCAGTGTCTTTCAGGCCCAGCCAGTGCCCAGCCAGTGCTCTAGCCAGTGTCTGTTGGGGGGCCTAGCCAGTGTTCCAAGCCAGTTCCAAGCCAGTGCCCAGCCAGTGCCCAGCCAGGCGTCTAGCATTGTCTAGATAGTGTCTCAGCCAGTGTCTAGCCAGTGCCTGAATGAGGGTCTAGCCAGTGTCCAGCCAGTGTCTAGCCAGTGTCTGTAGCCAGTGTCTGGCCAGCGTCTCAGTGTTCAGTGTCTGTACAGTGCCCAGCTTATGTCTAGCCAGTGTCTAGCCAGATAGTAGCCAGTGTCTCGCCAGTGCCCAAGCCAGTGTCTAGATAGTGTCTAGCCAAGGACTAGCCAGTGCCCAGTCAGTTATTCAGCCAAGGCCTAACCAGTCTCTAGCCAAAATAGTGCCCCATCAGTGCCTAACCGGTGCCCACTGAGGCCAGGGCCTAACCAGTGCCTAGCCTAACCAGTGCCTGTCCAAACCAGGGCCTAGCCAAAGCCTAACCAGTGCCTAATCATATGCTCCAAGCCGAGTGTCTAGCCAGTCCCTAGCCAGTGACTAGCCTGTTATAATGTGTTTAGCCAGTGCCTAACCAGTCTGCAGAGCCAGTGCCCCAACCAGTGCCTAACCAGTGCCTAACCAGTGCACTAGCCAGTGCCTAACCAGTGCCTAGCCAATGCCCTAACCAGAGCCCAAGCCAGTGCCCTGGGGGGTGGCCTAACCAGTGCCTAGTCAGTTGCCAGCCTTTGTTGGGCCAGTGCCTAGCCTCAGTGCCCTGGGCCAGTGCCTAGCCAGTGCCCATTCAGTGCTCTGGCCAGGCCAGCTGTGCCAACCAGGCTTTGGCTGGCCTAGTTGCATCTAGCCTCAGTGTCTAGCCAGTGCCCAGCCAGTAAGTCTTGCTATTGCCTAGCCAATGCAAAGTTAGTGGGTTAGCCAGTGTCTAGCTAGTGCCCTAGCTATAGCCTAGCCAGTGCTAAGCCACTGCCCAAGCCAATGCCCAGCCAGTGCATAGGTCGTGCCCAAGCCAGCTCTGGGCTGCGCCCATCAGCGCCCAGCCAGTAAAGGCCAGTGCCTAGCCAGTGCCTAGCCAGCGCCTAGCCAGTACCCAGCCAGTGTCTAGCCAGTGCCTGGGCCAGGTCTGGGCCAGTGTTCAGCCTGGGCCGAGTCAGGGTGCCCAGCCAGTGGACCCTCGCCAGTGCCTCCAGCCAGCGCCTGGCTTGTGTCTAGCCACAGTGTCTCCCAGTGACCAGCCAGTGTTCCAGCCTAACCAAAGTGCCTATGCTTTTTCTGGGCCAGTGCCTAACCAAAGCCTAACCAGCCAGCCTAACCAGGCCCAACCAGTGCTCAGCCAGTGCTTCAGATAGTGCTTCAAGCCAGGGCCCAACCGGTTTTACCATGTCAGTGCCTAACCAGTTTCTACCCAGTGCTCTAGCCGTGCCTAACCAGTGCCTATACTGTCTCTAACCTAGCTGTTTAACTGAAAGCCTAACCACAGTGCCCTAGCCAGGCGCCTCACCAGCGGGGAACCAGTGCCTAGCCAAGGCCTAATCAGTGCCCAGCCAGTGCCTGGGGGCAGCAGCTTAACCAGCACTCCCAACCAGTGCCCTAACCAGTGCCTGTCAAAGCCTAACCAGTGCTATTACCTAGCCAGTGCCTAACCAGTGCCTTGCCAGTGCCTGCCAGCCAGTGAAAGGCCAGTGCCTAGCCGGTGTCTAGCCTGGGGCGAAATAGTGTCTGCAACCAGTGCTTCTAACCAGTGCCCTGGCCAGGCTTCAGCTGTGCCCTAGCCAGTGCTTAGTTAGCCATTTCAACAGGCCTTGCTGTCAGCTTCTAGCCAGTGCCTAAATAGAGTTCTAGCCTGTAAGTCTAAATAGTGTTCTACTTAGTGTCTGTAGCCATTTCAAGCCAGTGTCTTGCTAGTGCCTAGCCAATGTGATAGTTAGGTGGCTAGCCAGTGTTCGCTTGTTTGGCCGAGCCTGGGAATAGTGCTAGCCAATGCCCAGCCAGTGAATAGCTTCAGTTTAGCCAGTCTAGCCAGTTTGTCATGTTTGCATTGTTTAGTCAGTGCCTATGCCAGGGCCGATGCCAGTGCCTAGCCAGGGGCCTAGCTTGCGCCTAGCCAGTGCCTGGCCAGTGCCCGCCAGCCAGCCTGCAGCGAGCCAGGCCACCAGCTCAGCCAGTGCGCCTGCCAGTGCCTAGCCAGTCTCAGTGCCTAAGCCAGTGCGCCTAACCAGTGCCTAGCCAGTGTCTAGCATTTGCGCCTAACCATTAAATTGTTAGTGCCTAACCAGTGTCGAAATAGTGTCTAGCCCAGGGCATAGCCAGGTCTAAATAGTGCATGTAGCCAGTGCATGGGCCAGTCCATTCAGCGCCCAGCCAGGTTAGCCAAAGCCCAGCCAGTATCTAGCAGTGATGAACACAGTGTCACAGCTAGTGCCCAACCAGTGCCTAGCAGGTGTCTTGTCGGTGCCCAGCCAGCGCCCTAGCCTTGCCAGCCAGTGCCTAGCCAGTGCCTAGCTGCAGTGCTCAGCCAAGCCCAGCCAGTGCCCAGGCAAGGCCCAGCCAGTGCCCAGGCAGGCCTAGCTAGTGCCTAACCAGGCCCACCCAGCCAGTGCCTTGTGCCCTAGCCAGGGCCTGTGGCCAGGGCCAGCAGCCAGTGCCCAGCTTTCGCATAGCCAGTGCCCAGTCAGAGGTTCAGCCCAGACCCAGCCAGTGTCTAGCCAGTGTCTCAGTGCCCAGCCAGAAGAAGTGGCCAGCCATGTCAGCCAGTGCCTAGCCAAAGGGCCTAGCCAGCGCGTAGCCACTGGCCCAGCCAGTGCATAGCCAGCCCAGCTCGTGATAGCTCAGCCTATTGCAGCCTAGCCAGTGCCTGAGCCAGTGCCTAG
>JAECXB010002215.1:0-184863 GCA_018151435.1 Zaprionus africanus
TAATGGGATAGCCTTTTAAAGTTCAGTTAATTAAAGTTTTTATTTCAGGCGTTATTATATTTATTTCACAATGCGCGTCCGTACAATTCTGCGTTACATTCAAAAGTGAAGCGCGTCGCTTCTCCTATCTCTTTACTCCTCTTGTTTACGCTAGAGGGCGCTTAGTGAACTACAATTGTTAAAGTTACAATAGATGGCGTTCAGCCATGATCGATAAACGACGATACTTACAAACGATACTTAAAATTATACAGTCTTACATACTAATTATAACTACACGTACTACATATTACTACAACTCGGCCGTTCTGACATTGAGGATCTCCTGATACTCGTTGATTTGCTTCTTGTTACAATATTGCTTTGGCCATACTTATTTATAATTCTATTGTTTACAATTTTATTTTTGTCTTTTTCTTCACTTACATTATCATTTAAATTTGCATTATCATTTTCTTTATTTACATCATTTTTTGGATTTATATCGATATTTTCTTCGTTTTCCTCATCACTTTCTTCGCTTAGCTCATTTTCAGACATTGCAACACTTTTTGAATTAATCCATTGTTTAAGATTATGTATAGCCCATATTCCTGAATACGGTATCTGTGATTGTTGAAAATTTTCTACGTCTTCAATTAAGTATCTATCATTGTCTAAAACTTTTGCCACTACGTATGGTCCTTTAAATTTTGGTATAAGTTTACTAGATGCGCCTTGCAAAGAATTAAAATTTTTACTACTACATAATCGCCTACCGCAAAGACTTTAGGTTTTTGGCGTTTTGCATTTACATAGGTATTATTATATGCTTGAGCCTTTTCTTGGCTTATCTGTGCATTTCGTCTTATTTCTTCTAAGTTCCTTATCGTTTGATTATTTGGATCTATGACGTTTTCTTTCAGACTATCGACACTGTTTCCTTTCTGTTTTACTCCAAACAGCATTACGCTTGGACATTCATTTGTACTTCTATTTCTTGTATTGTTCATTGTGTATTCCACTTTGTACAGAACTTTATGCCACGCCTCGTTATTTTCTGTATCTATTATTTTAGCCATCATCGGACCTAAATCCCTATTTACTCTTTCTACTTGTCCATTAGCTTGTGGAGACGCTGTAGCTACTTTAATATGATTAACGTTATTTTCTTTTAGAAAGTCTTCGAATTCGTTAGAAGTGAAACAACTGCCTCAATCAGATATTAAATTTTTGGGCCTACTATATGCAATAAAATAGTTGCTTAAAGCTTCAATTGCTTCCTTTGAACTTGTCGTTTTGGTTGGATATAGTTTGACAAACTTTGTACACGCATCTATTACTACCAGTATATGTCTCTTTTTCGTATCTTTACTATTGATGGGTCCATAGTGGTCAACATGTAATACTTCAAATGGATCACTGCCTTTTGGAATTGAGTGTAAAAATCCCTCTACTCTACCCGACTTATTAGAAAACGCAATACACTTGAGACAATTGTTAATGTGATCTGTTACTTTTCTTCGTACGTTCGGAATCCAATAAGTTTTCGTAATCGAGTCCACCACTTTATCAACCCCTACATGTCCCATTTCATCATGATACTTAAAAAACACATTGGTTTCCATTGACATTGGCACATAAAACATTAATCTCTCATTTTTTTTTCTATAAACGACACCATTGCGCATTTCATAATATTCATTTTCCTGTTCAGACAATTTATTTTTTATATTTCTTATATTTGGATCCTTTCCCTGGCATATTATTAAGTTTTCTTCGAACGTGTTTGTTTCTATTATCATTATACTATTACTTCTACTTAATGCATCCACATGCTGCATTCTTTTTCCTGACCTATGTTCAAGGGTGTAATCATAATTTTGTAGCTCGAGAGCCCACCTTGCAATTCGTGGATTCAATTCTTTTTTGTTTAACGTTAACGTAAGCGAATTGCAATCTGTTACTATTTTAAAGTTAATGCCTTGTAAATAGACTCGGAACCTTTTCAACGCGTTGACTATTGCAAGTGTTTCTAACTCAAAGCTGTGATACCTTGACTCAACTTCTGTCGTCCGTTTTGAAAAGTAAAAAATTGGGTGTAACTTCGCATCATTTTTTCGTTGTAACAATATTGCACCGTACCCTAGCGAACTTGCATCACAATGAAGTTCGGTCTCATCTTTCGGATCATATATTGCTAATATTGGTGCTTCTACCAGTTTTTCCTTTAGCATATTGAAAGCTTTTAACTCATTCTCTCCAAACATGAATTTTTTATCTTTTCTTGTAAGGTCATATAATGGTTTTGCCACTAGAGCAAAATCCTTAATAAATCTTCTAAAATAAGAGCATAGACCAATATAACTTTGTACTTCGTGAACCTTGGTTGGCACCGGAAACGATTTAATGGCTTCTATACCTGACTCATTTGCTTTTATGCCTTCTCCTGTTACTGTGTAGCCTAAATAATCTATAAACGACTTCAAAAACTCACACTTGTCTTGTCTAAGTTCTAATTTATTTTCTACTAAGCATTGAAAAACTTCTTTCAGGATATTAAAATGTTCCTCTAATCCTTCTGTGGCAACCATTATATCATCAAGATATATGATAACTTTGCCTTCTCGTACCATATCTTCGAATATTTTATTTATAAATCTTTGAAACGTAGAAGGAGCGTTTGTCAACCCGAACGGCATTCTAAGATATTCGAATTGTCCTAACGGTGTTATAAATGACGTATACTTTGTAGAATCACTATCCATAAAAACATGATTAAAGCCACTCTTTAAATCTAACTTTGAAAATAACTTTTTATTTACTAACCTATCTAATAAATCATCTATCAGTGGTATGGGGTAACTATCTTTTGACGTAACTTTATTTAAACGGCGGTAATCTACACACATCCTTAATTCCCCTGTCTTCTTTTTAACAAGTACTATCGGTGAAACATATTCTGACTCACTTGGACGTATATATCCTTTAGCCATATTCTCATCTAGTATCCTTTGTACCTCTGCCTTTTCAACGTACGATAGTCGTCGAGGGGGACATCGAAACGGTTTTTCGCTATCAACTATAATTTTCATATACCTTTTAATTTTGGGTTCAACTGGCCTAATAGGTTTAACATAGTAATTCTCAAACAAATTCTCTAATCTCTTCGTGTTCACATTATTCATCTCTTCTCCCACCTTGTATTCTTTTTTATTTTCACAGTCTACATCGATCACCAACATTTGCGATTCGAAACTTTCTTCTTTTATCTCATTTTTTATTTCATTCATGCTCATTTTTCTTTGACGTTCATCCTCTTCGTTTCGATATCTTTCTGCTTCACCGTTTTCACTTCGTGTTTCTTCAACATTATCTATCTTTTCTCGAAATTGCATTTTATTTACTTTAACTTTACTCTGAGTCTCTCCTATATTGTTATGTCTTCGATTTTCTGCACTACCTTTGCTTTGTATTTTAGCTAATTGTTCTCTACCTTGTGTGTCTTTTAATTTGCCTTTACTTTTAATTTCATTTACTTTGCTTTGTCTTTGTTCTTTTGCATTTCCTTCACTTTGTACATCTTCTAACTTTACTTTACTTTGCATTTCTTTTAATTTGTCTTTACTTTTAATTTCATTCACGTTGCTTTGTCTTTGTTCTTTTATATTACTTTTACTTTGCACATACTCATTGCTTATATTCTCATCAACCTGAATTAACTTATAATTACTCATATTTAAAAAAATCTCTGCCTAAAACCACTGGGTGCCTTATGGATTCATTACTCACAACAAAAGATTCAATAGTTATAACTTTATTTAAATTTTTAAATAAACAAGTAATTTTACCAAGTACATTCAATTTACTTTCATTAATACCAAAATAAGTATTTGCCGATTCATTGTGGCTTAACTGTAATTCTTTAGGAATTGTAGATCTTCTTAAAATTGTTATCGGACTCCCTGAATCTAAGAGGCACCCTATGGAGACAAAATTTGACTTACAATTATTTGCATCACAGAAACTTATATCAAAGTGTTTTACATAGTTGTCTTCTTGTATAGCGAACATTCTCTAGCCATATGTCCCTCTTTGCCGCACGCATAGCACGCTCTATCTGGACGCTTTGGCTTTCGGCACTCTGCAGCTATATGTCCCGAACAATTGCAGTTAAAACATTTAACAACCCTCTGGTCCGGGGTCTAAGTCTTCGGTACAGCTCCAGATTGACTTTTTCCCCCAGTAGGACGTGGCATCCTTATATCACGGAACGCATCCAAAACTGCAGCTGGTGTAGCAAAACATCGTAACATGCCTTGGTTTTTGAGTTCAACATTCGGTATACCCTTCAGTACATACTGCACCATTTCGTCATCGGTGATGTTTAACTTGTTTGCCAACATCTGTTTGTCATAAAAATAGCTTGCAAACACTTCGTCATTGAGCCATTTACGTTTTTCTAAGCTTTGCTTAGCTCTACAAGATTAACTTTTGTTCCGAATCTGATTTGCATTTGTGAAAAATATCATCTATGTCTCCCGACAACAGTGAGGGTTGTGACAACAGCCAATAGTTTGCTTTTCCTTTAGCACGAGCACAAATAAGCGGGCGCATCATATCGTCACTGATATTGAATACCGCTCGCACATTTTTAGCCACTGTCAACCACTCATTTACATTTTTTTCTCCGTCATATTCAGGTATAAACTCCTTGACAGTGTTGAAATCAACATTGCTAGACTGTGTCGTAGCTTTTACATTATTATTTGCATTTTCCTTGCAAAAACGAACAGCTTCCAACGAATTGTTCACAAATGAACTTGTACCGTGAGCGATTTCTTCAGTGTTGCCAGCTTCGTACATTATGTGATCGTTGCCAGCTTGTTGAATTGCAATTTCATCACGAAGTGTAATGACGTCGTCAATATTGTTCGCTGTTGCCATCTCGTTGTTTTCGTCGTCTGCCTGTTCCGTTATTCCGTCGTTAGGCGCTCCGCTGGCCGGCAAAACGGTAGTTTTGCTGCTTAGGGTGCTTCGCCACGCAGACTTGCTGCACTTGCACTTGTTGACGGTAGCATACTTTGGATTTGTAACACTAAAGCCGATTTGCTGCCTTTGGTTGGTAATTTAAACTTTTCGCACCACAACTTTAAATCGTGTATACTCAAGTCATTCAAATCGCCGCTTAAGTTTTGTATGTCCAAATCTTCCATAATAGTTTTATACAAACGTAGATTCACGACCACTTCTGAATTTTAGTAATGGGATAGCCTTTTAAAGTTCAGTTAATTAAAGTTTTTATTTCAGGCGTTATTATATTTATTTCACAATGCGCGTCCGTACAATTCTGCGTTACATTCAAAAGTGAAGCGCGTCGCTTCTCCTATCTCTTTACTCCTCTTGTTTACGCTAGAGGGCGCTTAGTGAACTACAATTGTTAAAGTTACAATAGATGGCGTTCAGCCATGATCGATAAACGACGATACTTACAAACGATACTTAAAATTATACAGTCTTACATACTAATTATAACTACACGTACTACATATTACTACAACATGTTCGTTTTTTAGATTTTCTTTTCGTCTTTTCTCGTTTCTTTTTTCAGCTGTCAATGCTTTTAAGTGATTGAGCAGAGGCGTGGGCAGTGCCAAGCGAGTAGGGGGTGAGGCGGGGGTAATTCGATGCGCTTAATGAAAGCGACACTTGACGGCGTATATGGCATATGTAGAGCTGATATTATTCCTATTGCGCAGCCCCATTTGGAAGCCTGACTAATCAAAAAATTATGAGACGATTTGTTACACCAACTACGAAGTTCATTGGCAGGGCTCGAGAAGTACTTCTTGCTAAGAGTAGGGAGTGTAGGGGAAAGAGAATGGGAGAATAGATTCTCAGAGACTTGATTGAGATGTGGGCGCGGGCAGCGAACAAAGACGCAATCAAAATTCGAGCAACTCAGTTAGGAGAAATATGAAAAAATGATTTACAAAATGAAGACAAACAAAAGACTTGACGAAATGGAGCTGAATGGAGTCAATGACAGCAGCTGACAGTCATGGTGTGAGATTGAAATAGGGAATTATATTCGTTGTATACTTTATAAATAGTTAAAGAATCTATAAAAACTAGTAAACAAACAGCTAAACTTGGTAAATGTCTTAATTTCAGCTTAAAGCACATTAAAGCTTTGGGTAGAGTTTTTTAAGTGGATGTCAATGCTTTAAGTTTGCTTAGTTCTCATGATTTGAGTGTCAAGAAACTGTCAGAGCACATTAAAGCTTTTAAAAGAGCTTTTTAAGTCAATATAAAGCTCTAAATTGCTAGTATCTTTTGATTTCGGTGTTATGCAACTTTAAAGCACGTTAAATCTTTCAAAAGAGCTTCTCAAGTTCATATAAATGCTGTTAATTTGATTGATCCTTTGGTTTTTGATATCAAAGCACATTGAAGCTTTCAAAATAACTTTTGAAGTCAATAAAACAGCTCTAGATATATATTTTCCTTTATTTTTGAAATCGCGCAACTTTCAAAGCACATTAAAGCTTACAAAAGAGCTTCTTAAGTCAATATAAGAGCTCTCAAGTTTCGACTTCTCTCAATTTTAGTGTCAAGCAACTTTCGAAGCACCTAAAAGCATTCTGTTAAGCTTTTTTAGCCATTCTACAAGCTATACAGCTTGGCAGCTCAGTTTTCTGCATCTTCCCACGATTAAGCGCGTAACTAACCTCAAAGGGAACTATTGAGACTGTCAAATCAAGCCGATAAAGTCAGAATTAAAGTGCGCACAGCGCTAAAACCTGATCCCCAGTGGCAACTGCGAGTAGCGCCACAAATGACTTCCGTTACAGACACAAATTATAATGTAAATCGATGCAACATGAACATGAAATATAATTGAATTGAAAATGTTGCCACACACGGCAGCAGCAACAGTCACAACGGCAGCAGCAACTGACAAGCAACAGCAGAGCGGACAAGGCAAAAAAACGAAGGCAGAGAGAAGTCAGCAGCAGCAGCAACAGCAGCTAAGTAAAGGGCAAAATGCTAATAAATGCTAAAAAAAAAAGAAGGCAGATGAAGCAGGAGAAAGAGAGAGAGGAATAGATACACAGGGAGAGGGAGAGAGGGGGGGAGACCAACTCTAAACACAACATTGTGGCTCGTTTGGCCGATGACAACGACGAGAACGTCATGTAACATGTAACTGCACATCAAATATGGATGGAGCGAGCAGGAGAGCAGTGCGAGGGCAACGAAGTTGAGTATCTTTGGCGGCGATATATCATCAAAGTGCAGCCAGCAGCAGCAATAGCAACGGCAGCAACAGCAACAGCAAAATCAATGCAATTTCTATTTGTAAATGACCAAAATGAGCGAAGAACGTTGCTTGTTGCAGTCGTTGTGGCTGTTGTTGTTGCTGCTCTTACTGTTGTTGTTGCAGTTGTCAGTTGCATGCATACAATTGCCAGGGAGAGACAATGTTGCTGGGACCACCTTGGCGCAGCAACAGTTGCTGCTGCTGCCGTCGCTTGCATTTCTATTTATTTCACAATAATTAATAAACACATTGCCAACGATTTATCAGTGGCATGTTATTTGTTGCCTGCCATTTGCCGCTGCATGCTGCATGCTGCATGTGGCATGCAGCAAGAGGCATATGCAGCAAGTTGCAAGTTGCTGTGCCGGCAAATCGATTAAGCTATCTTTGGACGCAGCTCGCAGTTGAGGGAAAACGAATTAAAAACGCAAAAAACATGTGAGCGGAGAAAACAACAACAACAGCAGCAACAACAACAAGCAACAGCAACAACAGCAGCAGCAGCAACATGGAGAATATTATGAAAAACGGGCGCCAGCTTTTGATGCATGTTGCTGCAGGGCTCGCGCAGCAATCGCGCATCCTCAGCGGCAACTTGCCTCGACTTCGACTTCGCCTTCGTGGCTTCGCATTTGTGTTGTATTTGTTTTTGTTTTTGCTGTTGCTGCTGCAAAAAATTCAATTTAAAAATTATTGCTGCACTTGCGCGTCCGCTTGCTGCTGCTGCTGCTGCTGCAACTTGGCGCTGCCTGCCCCCAAACATGTTGATTATTTAGCAGCAACATGCAGCGGAGTCTGCGTGCATGACAAGTGGGCGGGGTAGGGCAGGCAGAGGAGAGGAGAGGAGCAACAGTCGCTTGTTGCTGCCGTACGCAGAGCAGCAACATAATTTGTTGCCAGCAACATGCGCGAGCTGCGCTGCTGCTGTTGTTGCCTGTCTGCCTCGTCGTCCATTCGCCTTTGCTCCGTGTCCGTCCTTCTTTAAGTTTAATTTCGCATTTGGCATTTGCCTCATTTGCATTTTACTGTCAAATTAATCCAATTTAACGCAGCCAACAAACATTGCGAGCAACCGTCAAGAGTTGCTGTCGGTCCAGGGTTGCCTGCGCTCTCTTTCGTTAGGGTCGCGACTACGCAGAATGTTTTGCTGCCAAAACGAACAACATAATTACCGTTAAGAATTGCAAGAGCAACAACAGCAAAAGAACATTTTAGGAGTTGCCACGGCGTCCCCTTAATTGCCGGCAATGTCCACTGGCAACCATTTGCGGCAGCAACATGTCGAGGGGACTGTGTGGTGGTGGCAACTCTGCGCACGATTTTCCAATGCAACGTCTCGCGTTGCAGCCGCGCATCTTGGGGGCATTAGCAATATGGGAAACGAATCGGGCTGACCAGCAGCAGCAACAGACGCGCCACTCAACATTGCGGCATGTGCAACATGTTGCTGCTGCAGAGGCCGCTACTACTTAGCTGCAGGAGATGACCGCACGTATCGATCGCATTCCGCGTTCCTAATTCGCCAGCCAAGAGAGAAAGAGAGGGAGAGAGAGGGGAGAGGGAGAGAAAGAGAGAACTTTACCATATGCAGCAGATAGCGAGGAGCGGCAGCAACTCGACGAGACTCTGTCGCAAATCAGATACGCGAAAGCAGAGCGAAAGAGAGGGGGACAGCAGGGAGAGAGAGTTAGCAGATTAGAGCGGAGTGCGTGAGCTGGCACGAAGTAGGAGAGGGAAGAAAACTATTTAAAGGATAAATAAAAACTATCGATAGAGAGGGAGATGAAGATATATTTTAAGGAGGATATTGAAGTAGAGATTAGAATGTTTTAAGTTATGAGGCACAGATATATATGGTAAGGTCATATAGAGCAGTAATCGATAAAGTTTAAAAATCGAATAGTATTATCTATACTTATCGATTAATAATTCTCTAGCGAATTTTCTAACATGAATGAAAGTTCTAGATTTTTTTCCTTTTTAAGAATAAGAGAGAAGGAAAGGTGGAAACGAGAATTAATATAAAATTAATCTTTTTTTAAGAATCAAAATATTTTTGATGAATTAACCTAATCTTCCAATAAGTAAAGACAGCAGACCAGGAAGGAGTGTCTATTAAGATAAGATGAAGGAAAAGAAGAAAGAAACAAGAATTATATATAATTTATGAATATAAATGAAATGTATATAGCAAATTCTCTAAAAAAAAAAACTTTAAATATACCTATTTTCATATAAGTAACCTTATTAGTCAACCTATTCTTCCAAGTATTCTTCCAGATAAGAAAAGAGTGCGTACTAAAGAGGCTCGACATTCAAAACGAAGTAAAGATGACCCCAAAGAAATATTGTTTATACAATATAAAGACGCTAATTTATCTTTATATACATATATACACAATATTTCTAAAACTTCTTCCAACTTTCAAGCCACATCGTGCCTGGCCACTCACGCAGCCATCTCCAGCGTGCCTTGGCTTTAGCATACTCGTATGCAGATGGCTGCGACTGAGTTCGGTTTAGTTGGGGATAGTTAGGAGCGTCTCTGGCTGCGACTGTTCCGTGTTGCTGAAGCTTTACGCAATGCTCGATTTGCACAGAAATTATTTGCATACGTTAGACAGGGCAGCAGTGCTTAGCCTGAGCCGGCTGGCCGGTTGACTGGCTGCGTTGTGTATCTACAAGATACAAGATACAATATTAAATTTAAGACGACGCGCGCAGACGAAACGAAACGAAATATGTTAAACGCGTGACTAATGTGAGAACGTTCCGAGCGAGAGATACATTTTGTTCGTTAGCCAAGGCTTGATCAATGATCAGGCACCGACATCAGCAACAGCAACAGCAGCAGCAGCAGCAACAACAACAGCAGCAACTGCAACAACAACAACAGCAACAACAGCAATTTCTGCCCGCTCCGCTCCGCTTTGGCTAATTAGCTATGCAAACTATGAGATACACAGCGCAAGATACGCGCTCGCGCAAATCTTCTAGCCTTTTTTTTTGTTGCTGTCTCCCGTGTCTTTTAGCCTTTTTCCTGCTTCGCTTTTTTTGGCGTGTTATTTGCAAAATGCCCGCAGCGTCATGCGTGTAATCTGCCCCGAACAGCAAAGTTGCAAAGAAAGTTTAACTCGATTTACTTCCAATTAGCTGCCATTTTCGGCTCTCCCCCCTTCCTATCTCTCTCCCTCTCTCTTCTGTCTTTCGCGTGTGTGGGCGCCAAATTCGTAGCCCAAAATTGCTTAGACGAGATACGAGAAACCGTCACTCAGTGGAGATTTTCAAGCCTGTAATTTAACTAAACACAGAAATTTGATGCCAGAGCCTCACTAAGTGCTGTGCGAGCGAGAGAGCGCAACTGTGCGTGTGTGTGAGAGAGTGAGACAAGGCTTAACTGGAATTCGCCTCGATTATCGACTGAATTAAGAGGTGTTTAAGATCGGGAGAGAGATTAACCATACCCCAGATACGCGGATACAAAGTGGAGTAGTCAGTCCCCAATGTGCGTAACCGACATTTACCACGATCAGTTCATATTATTATCATAATGACTTGCTTAAACGATCCACGCTAAACGATCGGTGAGCTTATGACATTCCGTTCTGGCGATTAAGTTGCAAATTGTGATTATTCGGGGATTGAGAACAAGTCAGAGAGAAAGAAATCTCGCTGGGTTTTCATTTGATGAGTAGAGTCATTAGGTCTTTGAAGATCATTTGGATGAGCTTCAGTTTGACATATTTCTTATAAATCTTAAATTTGGGATATATGTAAATGTATATAGTGAAATTCGACTAAGTACAGACTCTCTTTAGATCACAATTAACTGCACATTCAACAGCCTTAAAGGTATTTTCCTTAGGACCTTCTTATTTACCTCGTTAATCCTTGTTCCTCTTACATTGAAAGGTCTTTAGAGGTCTTAATTGGGGTGATCTTAAGTCTGGCATATATCATATAGATATATAAATTGCCGTACAAATATCATATAGAAGAACTCGACTGACTACAGACTCTCTTTTGATCACAATCAACTGCACCTTAAAGGTACTTTTCCTGCAGCCTTCTTATCTACCTCGGCACATCTTCTTCCCTTTTACATTGAAAGGCCATTTAAGGTCTTAAATTGGACGATCTTAAGTCTGGCATATATCATATAGATCTTTTATTTGGTATACATACATAGATGAACTCTACTAACTACAGACTCTACATTGACCTGCCTTAATGGTACTCTCCCTGCGACCTTCTCATAAACATATGATATCTACCCCGACACACCTTGTTCCTCTTTCATTGAAAGGTCTGCCACATTCTTTTCAATCTATAGTTTGTAGATATAGTGCAGTCGCATGACGAATTCCAGCTAAATTCAATTAACTTCCTGCATATCCTTTAATCTGGCTGCTTTCATCAGCTGCTGCTGCTGGTATTGCTGCTACTGCTGCTACCTTTCACCAAATTGCCAAAAGGAGGTCGCAGCACCTGCCTCCGGAGATCACAACAGGACACTTCCTACAGTGTTCCAGTTATTACTATGGATAGTGCGGGCTTATCGAATGCTTTGTATCGCTCCAGCACAGCACAAATTGTCTACCTAAAACTGGAAACTGGAACCCAATGCGAGACATACCAAATGCCATTGTTGCTGCTCAGAGCCGAAACCTTTTTTCCTTGTCTTCATTTCTTTTCTTTTCTCTATTTTCTTTTCTTTTATTTTTCTTTGGTTCTCTTTGGCTCTTTTCCTATTATTTTTATGTCTAGTTTCAGTGCTGTCTGTGTGTTTCTTTTCGACTATTTGGTTTTTATTATTTTTCGGTTAAATTTATGACTCGTTTGCCGCCAGTTTTCTTCAGAGTGTGACCATGCCATGTGTTGCATGCGTTGCAGTCTCCCTCTCCCTCTGCATCTCGCTCCCTCTCTCCATTGTTTGTCTATTCGTTTAGCGTGCTGCAGCTAATCGCCTCGTTCTACCTACGCATTCGGGAAACTTAAGAGGCCCCGATGAAGACGAAGACAGAAGAAGAGGAAAACCCTAAATAAAAAACCAAACCCAAAGAAAATTTCTACTCTATTTGGCGGCACAAATTGCCTTTGACCTTGTCTCTGGGACCTGTCGGCCATTTTGAAGTACTTCCACGAGGAGTCTTAGTCTTAGCGATGCCGACGATGCCATTGAAATAATTTCGCCGCCTTTGCATTGTTGCTTCAATTAGGCAAAGGCGGGGAAAAGTTTACACATTAAATGGAAATGGCAATGGAAATTGCTCTAACTGTTTGTGTGCAGTCAGTCTGTCTCCCTCCCTCTCTCTCTTGGCAGGCTGAGAAACAGATAATCATAAAAATTTAGCAGCATGAAAATTGTTAAATTTTATTAGCAGTTTTTTGGTCTTTTATATATGGGGAAAAATTTAATTTGTAACACTCGCCAGACCAACAAGCAACAACATCAAAAGCAGCTGCTTTTCGGACAGTTAGACAGGCGAACAGCACAGACAAACGGACGGAAGACGGACAGAGAGACGACTCATTCGACGCACAGTCCATGAAAGTGGAAAAAAGAAAGATATCAAATGAAAGTAAACTAAAAGAGATGACTCGACTGGCAATTACGCTATAAAAGAGAAAAAAAAGATGAGGACAAATATTGATTTTTAAAAAAATTAGAAAATTGATAATCTTTAAAAATAATATTTCAGCGCAATGAATTGAGATATATTTGTGCTTGAATAAACATCTTGTGTATAATCCCTATATGCATTTTTCTACCAAATTTCATAGCTCTAACTCTAACAGTTCTCAAGATCTGTGTTTTTTAAATATAAATGTAGAAAAAATATATACAAATAGTACAAAATTTCAACTATGTTTCAATTTTTGCTTTATAGTCAAGAGAGTTTAGAACTTATTTATTTTATATATTATCTACAGCTAGTCTATAAACCTCTCCTAATCTGCTTGCTTTTTACAGGGTATATCGAGCATAATCATAAGTACGTTTGGTATTTCTCTTCGCTTTCTGTTCTCGCCTGCAACTGCGTGCTGGCGCACACTCGTTATATTGCTCTGTGTTGTAGTTGTACACGCACCACACACACAAACACACACACACACACATACAGACACATGTGCAGGGACAGTGTGTGGGTTTACCTGACTCTGTGTGGGATTATGGCTCTGCCAATGCGAAATTATACAAGTTCGGCAACTTTGGCCTTTGTTTTCGGTTTTCGTTTGGGTTTTTCGTTCTACGAAATTGTTGCTTATTGCTTTTCCCTTCCCGTTTAAGCCCCTGCTCTATTTTGTTCATCTCAACTCAGCTCATCTCCTCTCTTCTCTCTCCCCTCTTTCTCTGCTTTGCACTCATTCGAGGAGTTATTGTGTGGATGCAGGTAAGCGTGAAAATTTGCTAAGCCAAGTTAATGCAACTCTGCTTCTTCCTCTCGCTTTTCTTGGGATCTGTCGCCGCTTCCTGCTGTCGCTGCTGACCTCTCTTTCATCCTCTCTCTTTTTTTCTTTGTTTTCTGGCAACTCTGTGTGAGCTCATCCAGCGGGATGCTGCTGACCCTGCACCCTCGCTCGGTCTCTCTGCCTCCTCCCGCTGCGTGCGCAATTTATGCGGCATTGTCGAACCCAAAGGCGACTTTTATCGCTCAGTTGTATCTGTATCTTCTGCAGGCCTGCCTAATAGAGATATGACTGCAAATGTCTTGAGCAGCGCCCCCCTCTACTGTTCCTTCCCCTCTCCCGTACTGTACCTGGCTTTATTTAATTTATACATTAACCCCTTGGCTGCGTTGAGTCGCGTCGCGTCGCCTCGTCGTGTCACACGATTTACATTGCATGTTGTCACGTCATTCTGTCAACAGGCGCAACACCAGCAACACTCGCACCTGGGACACGCCCCAGACGAGTCAGCAGCCCCCAACCCCTTCCCTCTACTTCCCTGTCACCTTCTTCCTCTTCGTCTCTCTCTCGCTCTCCCTTTCTCTGTTGGCCTCTTGATCATGCTTCTTTTTTGCGCCTTGGCTACCGTGAGTAATTAAGCCGCATGCCTTTTGCCAAGTTGGCAACTCGCCTGCATAGCCCTGCACCCCCCCCCCTTGTAGCAGCTTCAAAAGTCGCTGCCGCCTTGACGCACTTGGCAGCCCATTCCTAGATCCAATTAAAGTGCTATAAAAATCACTTAAGGGCCGCATTCGACAATCAGCTTTAATAAAGACCATGAATGGCCCCGGCACGGCCCGGCCCCGTCCTGGCCCTGGCTGCCACGCCCTGTCGCCCTTTCCTCCCCCTTGTGACTCAACCTTGACCCACGGCGAGGCCGCAAATGGCGTTGACAATAAATGGGCAGCAGGACGACGCGGCAACAGAGCACAGCAAACATTGTTGCAAGCTGGAAAGGGGCAAGTTGCAAGAGGGAAGAGAAGGGGGCCAGCAACGACAACAGGCCAAGGGAAACAAGTTGCGATAACAACAGCAGCAACAGCAACAGCAACAACAACAACGTCCAAAAAAGGGCGCAAAAAATTATGAAAAATTAATTTCTGCCCGACGGCAGACTGTGTTTTTTTTCCTCACTAGCGAGGGGAGAGAGAGACTGAGGGGGGAGAGAGGGGGACAGACACATGGAAAGTGATTCGAAGGGTCAGGAAAATTCACTGTTGATGTTTATGCGTGGCGGGAAAGAAGCTAAACGAAACACAGGCGAAATGCAGCCAGATGAGTGCGAAATGTGTTTTTATAGCTAAAGAAATTAAAAGTTGCAATAACAAAATGCAGAGGGATGGGTGGGGGAGGAGGCTGGCAACACTTATTGTATAGGGTTGTCGAGTTTGTATAAAGAAATGAAGTGGAAAACTTGCACTAAATGTTAATGGAATAGAGACACAAATTTAGCAGTTAGAAGGAAGGTATTCAATTAAATTTGAACATGATAGAGTTGCCAGACTGCTCAAATATAGGTTTTTTATTATTATTGATGCATAGAAAAACTTTAGAATTATGGCTAGATTTATAGCTAAGTTAGTGCAAGGTGAGGTTGAAGTGTATAGCAGCAGACTGTTGCCAGATTAGGCAATTTACCATATCATTGAAATTTTAATTTAAGAACTGCCAGATTGTTAGTTTATACTCTATCAATATTATAATATAAATAACACGCTAGAAACATAGCTAGATTTTTGGATAAATAGTGCAAGTTCAACTTAAACTGTATATTAACAAAATGTTGCCAGATTAGGCACAATAAATCAACAAAATATGCATTTAAGAGTTGCCAGATTTATTATTCTTACTCGAACAATATTATAATATAAGAAACACGCTAAAAACATAGCTAGGCTTATAGCTAAGTAATGCAAAATCAAGTTTAAGTGCATACAAAATCAGAGTGTTGCCAGATTAAGTCAAGTTATAATATTAATTTATAATATAGAGTTGCCAGCTTGTTTGTTTATATCTTCTTATCATATAAAGAACTATAAAATCTCAGAAACTATGATGCATTTATAGCATGGCATAGCTCTTTTTAGTCAATTCGCAACTGCTAGCGTTGCCACATCGCATTCCAAGCTGCCTATAGTTATAATATCATCTATCAAATGTGATATTGTATATCTCTTATACACATATCATCCATCACTCAACAAATTCAATTTGCGCTGCTTTGTACATCGCGTTAAGCGCTGCCACGCATGAACCCTGCTCGCTTAACCCCCTTCTCCCCCCTTCCCTTGTACACCCTCTGTGGCAAAATGCAAAGATCACGCTTGAGTTTACCCTTAGTTGGGCTGCCCCTTTCTGCTGCGCTTTTGTGTGAATGTTTCACAAAACATTCCACTGTTGTGGTAACGATGACGATTGCCAGCACCACCACCAGCAGCAGCAGCAGCAACAGTAACATCAGCAACACACAACAGCAACAACAGTGGCAACTTTAGCTGCAGGCGGCGCGCCCCTTTGCCCCCTACTTCGTCCCTTCTCCTGCTCTCTGTGAATGGATATGGGCACATTCTACTGCGCGCTGCCTTCGATTTGTTGGTCTGTCATCATGCCTCATCATTGTCAGTCTGCCTGGACGACGACGTTGCCTGCTGCTGCTGCATGCCACATGCCTTCGGCACTCCCTTCCTGCCCCGCCACAACATCGTTTACGTTGTTGTCGTCGTCAGCATGTGCAACATTTTCATCATCATTATTTTATGTTGCAGGCGACTTCACCTTGCCACAGTCACTGCTGCTGCTGCTGTTGCTTCTTCTTCGACTTGTTGTTGTTGTTGTCTTATTTATGCATTATTGAATTTTGTTTAAAAAGCGACAGGCGACAGGCAGCCCTTGCCCTTGCACAGCAGCAATTGTTGCCGTTGTCGCACAATTATGATTGAGCCCCGCGACGCATCTTTGCTGTTTACATTCCGCGGCCTGGGAATGTTTATGCCATCTAAATATTTACACAAACTCCTGCAGCGACAACGACAACAAGAACGACAACAACAACAACAACAGTTGCCTGCAACAATTGCTGCTGCATTTGCAATTGAGCCATCACTGCCAGCGCTGCCAATTGCCACCAGTGGCCAAATCACAGCAAGTGCCAAGGCAATGTCAGCTGCAAGAGATTGCAGATCAGAGCGATCATCAACTGATGCACAAACTGATCCTCAACTGATCCACCAAGTGATCCACCAACTGATCCACCAACTGATTCTCGACACAATCATCGCTTCTTTCACAGTCTCTGCTTTATTCTGCGGTTCACTTCAACGTCGAACGTTGATTTTTATTGACAGCTCACAGCGGTTTATTAATGATCGTGCTGGGTGCGCGAGAGATCGCTACAGATACAGTAGAGAGAGAGGGGAAGAGGAAGAGAGAGCGAGGTAGAGGCTCTGTGCACGCGATGCTGCAGCCGCACATCAATCTGGGCAGGCATCAATGTTGTCTCGGGATCACTCAGCTGTCCCGCAGCAGACAAGACGAGGAGACGAGCAAGAGGATCGTCATGCAAATTCCTTCTCCAGTTTCGCATAGATCGAAACAGAGAGGAGGAAGGGATCGAGGGGGGTGGCTGTGCATCGCATGATTAATTAAGCGCACAAATTGCAGCTGCGGCTGTAATTAATTTCTGAAAAATTTATAAACTGATCTCGTTGGCGAATTCTGCAGTCCGATCACGTTGCAAGAGGCAAGAGAGTCGCAGACGTTGCTCGCGGCATAGCTAATTAGCCCGGACAGGGCACAATAAGTGAATAAACGTATAAACGCGTAAACGAATAAAGAATGAATAACGAATAATCGACTAATCGGTTCGACAATTAATACAAAATCATGCTGAATCAATTAGCAAGCGAGAGGCAGAGGAGCCCAACTCGACGAAGATGATGATGACGTTGAAGATCGTGGAAATGATGATCGTGTTGCACTGCCCACATGCGCATGCCCCCTTCCCCCCCTGGCATGACTTGACATTTCATTAGGTTGCCTAGTCTTCTACTTCTACTTCTTCTTCTTCTAAGAACTCTTCTCTGCCTCAAAGAACGATTTGCCGACATTTGCATGGGCGTTTCTCAAGAGAGAGAGACCCAAATGCAGGGGAAATCTCTCGACAGCTGAAAATAATTTCCCACAAGGTGCGTCACAAGTTAAATATTTACTAGTGCCACACGCCCCTCCCCCCTTTCCCACTCTCTCAAGCTGCCTCCCTCGCTGCCTTAGCTAACCCAGTTCCAGGCAGTTCCATGTTTCCGAAAAAACAAAATCAAATTAAAATGTAAACAATGCTGGCAAACAGAGAAATGTGTGTGTAATTTGAGCCTGTTCCCTCTTCCCCTCCCTTCCGTCCCTGCCGTCCCTTCGTCCGTCAGCTGTCAGTCAAGTCGGGGCTCTTAAAATGTAAATAATGCTAAAAAGAATATAGGGAAGGCAGAGAAGAAATGCCAAAGCGACGGCGACAAGTGACGCCTTATCTTGAATGCCTTTGCCCCATTCAGAGGTTACCCCTGCCACGCCCCTGCACCTGCAAAGTGTCGCAGCACTCTACAAGTGATTGGCCTATCGCATTTCTCTCTCTCTCTCTGTCTTGCTATAAATTAGCCAGCAAACTCGTTACCTCTCCCTCTTCTCTGGTTGCCTTATGTCGATAGATCGTGGCGAACTAAAACTAAATGAATTTGATGACAAAAACTACTCGCGCAACTGCAGCAGGTAGCTTTCTGTCTGCCCGAATGCGTGGGTTGCTACTAAAGTTGTGCCATAAACTTAAATCAGCTGAGGCAGAGGGAGAAGAGAGCGAGGGAGAAAGAGGGAGCTGCAGTTGTTAAGTTGCTCTGAGCTCAATTCCACTTTTAATTGCTTGAAAAATAAAACTTAGTCAATAAACTTGTTTATAGCATATTTATCGGAAATATAATAGCGAAATGGGCGACTATAAATTTGCCAAGATCGTTGGGCATTTTGTTAACTGCGGAGTAAAAGTCGCAGTTATAATAAAACTGTAAATAAAAACGGTACTTGACTTGACTTGACTTGCTATAAAAATAAACTTTAATTTTGTTTAATCTTTAATGAATTAAGAAGATTGCTATTAATATTATAGCAGTCTAGAAATGTTCTAAATACATTTTAATATAAATATTATAAGTAATTCTTTAAAATCTGCAACTCTTTAGACATAATATAACTTATGATATAAATTAGCTATAAATCGTTTCAAATATTTCATTCACTCCAGTAATTTGCAAGTTGTTCTATAGAAGTCTAAGAATGCATAGAACTTTCCTCAATTATGCTATAATGTTGCTATAAATGTTTTTCCATAAAGTTGCTATAAAGTAGTCTGAAATCTGGCAATGTATACTTCTATTCATAATAGTATTCCTCATATTTCTAAGTTGCTATAAATGTTTTGCCATAATGGTTCCATCAAGTAGTCTTAAATCTGGCAATATGAACTACTATTCATGATATAATTCTTCATTTGTGCTATAAAGTTGCCATAAATATTATGCTATAAATTTGCTATAAAGTAGTCTGAAATCTGGCAATATTGGCTCCTATTTAAAAGTCGCAAAGTTTTTACATTCTCTTCAACAAACGCTTTAAACTTACTATAAATATTATAACTATTGCAGCGTATAGCAACTAAATAACGCAACGATAATATAGTTTTATAAGGATTTCATTCCACCAAAACCCAAACACAATTCGCATGCAATTTGTCCTGCGCGAGAGTCCAACAAATTTCATCGTGTTATAGCTAAAGTTGCGATGTTTATGGCAACTGCGATGCCGGCGCAATATCAATATCAAGTTCTTAACATATTTCAATGTCTTATCAGGCGGCGGCAAATGAGTTTTGTGCCCAGCATGGGGCAAGAAGGGGAGGAGAGACGGAGAAGTGGACACGGCAAGGCGCAGTGGGCAACATGTTGCAAGAGTCGCGTCGCGTTGCGCGTCCATTGTAGGTTGTTGCATGGGTTGACAGTCATTTAGATTTATGGCTGATTGTCTGCGTGGCAGTCAGCGTCTGTTTATAGTTGCCATTCCTGGCCAGCACCGGCAACGGCGTGTACTTGTTGCCGTTGCCGTTGTTGTTGCCGTTTTAGCCTTATTTGCACGCAGCGCAGTCCAATTTTGCATGTTCGCTCGCTGCAAGTTGCACGCTGCACGTTGCACGTTGTTGCTGTTGCCCGTTGATCGTTGTCGTTGTCGTTGTCGCTTACGCAGGTGACTACAAGAAAGCAGCGCGGCAAACTTGTTTAGCAACATGGCCAATTTGCATGTGTCGCACTCGACGAGGCAGCAGAGAGAGAGGGGGGAGAGGGAGAGAGAGAGAGAGAGAGGAGGGAAAGGGGGACTTTGCCGCAGGTCTTAGTCACTGGTATTAGATATCACAAATGCGATAAACGTCCGATGCGCCGCATCTTTTATTGATTTAAATGCCAACTCATTGCAGCAGCAGCAGCAACAGTTGCTGCCACAAAATCGCGCAGTTTATGCCACAGTCTGGTACTGGGAGTCTGGGAAAAGAGATTAGGATTAAGCCGTTTGTCAACTTGTCATAATTGCAGACAGTCGCGCGGCGCCGTCGATCGGCTTGTTAGCAAATTATAAAAGTTTCTTTCGTGCCACAAACGCCAACGTTGCAACGTTGCAACGCTGCAGCAGCGATGACTCAAGGCGATTCTTTTGAAATTTTTCATAATTTTTGTGCCGCACGCGTAGGCAGCAACCAAATCTCAACTTACTGCAACTTGCAACTGGCAACCGGCAACTTGCAACTGCCTCTGGAGGCAGGCAGACAACGAGGAAAAAACAAACGCCAAACTTCAACTTCATCAAGTGCAAATATGCAAATCTTCTGGTTTCCAACCTCGACTCCAACTCCGTCTGCGACTCGGAGGCGACTCTGCGGAATGACAACCCACTCAAGCCAGTTGGTTGGCAACTCTGGCTGCCAGCTTGAATATGTTTTACAGTCGCGCAGAAATTAGTTTTTCATTTGTGAGAAATTATGCCCGCACTGGAGCTGGCAGGCATCGGCTCGCATTAGATTTATCAGGCAGAAAGGCAAGAGAAGAATGCGAAGCAAGGCTGCAGAGTTTGCTATAAAAGGGCGAGCTATAAATAGGATTTGTAGAATAAGAGTAAAGCTCAGAGAGCTATAAATGTAATGTGAATTTGGGGATATATAATATAGTAATATGTTTAAAGAAATATATATAAAGAAATTTAAAATAGAAATAGACTAAAGAACATTGTCATAAATTTACTGTGCCGCCTCAAGAGTTTACTACAGTAAGCTGAGGCTCTCAGAGTCTCGAATATAATGCAAATTTCAGTATGACTTGATAAGAAATATTTATTTATAAACAGTTAATTGCCATATCATTTTAAAAATACAGCTGCAGTCAAGCTGAAATTTGGTGTCAAGCTGAAACAGCAAAGGTGGTGCAGATAATGCAAAATTCAGTTCTAACCAAATATTTCGATTAAATATTTAGCAACAGTATTTTGGGCTGGGATAAATATTTTAATGACTGGGCTTTTAGAAATATTTTTTCATAAGCTGTCAAAGCTGAAATTTGCAAACAGAAAGGCAGTTTCCTAATAAATACTTTAAATAATATATAACATAAACAGAATGCATTAATAATATTTATAATACTTACATATGCTTCATATGAACAATCGGAATTGTATTGTTCATTTACATTTAATTTGATATAAACAAAATTTTATTATTTGCAAAGAATCATAGGTATTTATCTCTGCTGATAAATCAATGCAGGTATAATAGAGAAGGTGATCAAGGCTAAAAAGTGCTAGACAGTCTTAATAAATTTTTATGTAAATATTATATATCAATATGTTTGTTATTACATACATATATAATATATCGGTATTGTAACGTTTAGTCAAATGTAGTGGGTGATAATTAAAAATGTAAGGTCAAATTAATAGTTCAAATACTGAATAAAAACATAACTCCTTTTTATGCATTAAAATTATTTTAATTTAGCAAGCCTAATTTGAGTTACCAAGCTCAAATTTGCTCAAACGTGCAAAGTCTCTATAGGAATACTAATTTGTCAATGCAGGCATAATATTGTTATTGAATTTGTAATTAGTATACATATACGTATAAATCATATATAAACTATCGGAACAGTAAAGTTCATTCACATTGAATTTGATATGAATACAAATATTGTAAGAATAAAAAGAAATTCATTGTTTATGAAGACAACCCTATAGTTATCAAGCCGAAATTTGCTAGACAGTCTCTATAAATTACGACATATATTATAGAATATATATATGCATGTACAGTGTATATAAGGTATTGGAACAGTAGAGTTCTTTCAAATTTAATTTGATATGAACACAATGTTCAAAGAATTTTTATTCCTTTTTTTTAGAATTTCTCTGTTTATGCAGGCATAACTAAAGTTAGCAAGCTGAAATTTGCTAGACGGTCTCTTAAGAACACTACAGTTTCATATGCACAACAACAACCTCCTATTTGCTTTGCAAAACACATTTAAAACCAGTCTAACTAAAATTAGACTCAACTCAATCCGTAACTCAGTCGCTTTACATTTCATTGACAAACAAAACACACAAAGCACATTGAAGAGAACATATTGCACTATATAAACTATATTATATTATACAATAAATATATAAACTGCGTGTACAATGACCACGAGCCGTGAGACAGGTAGTGGCAGCAATCGCAAGTTGGTGCAACGTGCGCAGCTGAGCAGAAGCGATACGAGCGAACTGAAGCATCTGCTGCAGCAGCGGCTCATCGATTGTGGGTGGCGCAAGAGCATCAGGGAGATAATACGCAGCACGCTGAACGAGAAGGGCATTGGCAATGTGTCGTACGATCAGCTGGCTGCGGAGATTATACCCCAGGCACGTGCCATGGTGCCCGACGAGGTGCGCAAGGAACTGTATCAGCGTGTGCTCAAGTCCTTGGAGCCGGACGAGGCGCATTGGTCGGATGAGGAGGAGTGAGTGACTGAGGAGGCCAAGAGAGAGCGAGAGAGAGAGACAGAATAAAATTCAGGCAAAGCGTATACTTAACTGCAGAGAGAGAGGGTGGGAAGGTAACTAACGGCAGTTACTTGCCACAGCCAGCAAATCTGGCTGCCACATCACCTTTCAACTTTGAAAGGAGCGCGCAAAACGCTTCCAGCTGAGCTTGAGCAACGCCTTCTCGCTGGCTCGCGCAAAATGCAAAGCCACGTTGCATGCAACAACAGCAGCTGCAACATTTGGGCACTGCCAGGCTTAATTTTAGCCAGATTTTTCCTTATTTTCCTGCCATAATAGCAAAGCAAAGCAAAGCAAAGCTCAAGAAAAATAGTGGAAACAGACATGAAAGAAACCCACGGCTATGCAAAGCTGCCTCTGCTGCTGCTGCTGCTGCTGCCACACAAAGGCCAGTTGCCACAGACAACAACAACAGCAGCAACAACAACAACTGGCAGCCGGTCCGAGTCGCGTTCATGTCCAGAATCACGTCCATGTCCAGGAAGCGAAACTCTTGCGTATTTGCGTAGGCAAAACTTGGCGCGCTTGTCTACGGCAAGACAGACAGAGGAAGGGGGAAAGGGGCAGGGGAAGGGGCATGGGAAAAGGAGGGGAGAGAGAGGGGAAGGAGAGGTGAGAGTGGGGAGCAGGCAGACTTGAGCGGACGCCAAGCTGGCACTAAAATTGAGACTCAGCCTCAGCAACTTGATGATTCTTGCTCCTCTTCTACTCTTTTTTTCTCTCTCTTCCATAATTAATTATTATTTAGCTGGAAAGTACCCCTGGCAGATCAAATAACTTAGCAGGGCAGGGGCAGAGAAGGAGAAGGGAAGTTGGAGGGGGGCAGGGGTAAGTGCAGTAATGGTAAATATGCAAGCGCGTAATTAAAAAGAAGACACAAACGGCTGGCAAAGCTACTTTGAATGCCTCAAGCAGCCTAGAGAATGTTCCTTTCTAGAGGCTTTACTTTATTTTAAACTCTGTGCTAAGTCTTATTATAGTACTAAATCTGTTAGTTATCATTGCTAAACATAGTTTCATATCTAAACTTCATTTTTAACCTTTGTATTAAATCAATTGCAGCCATTTCCAACTGCAGTTCATGCCTTCTCTGCTGTTAATAAGCTGCTCAACTTTCCAAGTCTCTAGCTGAGTTCACATAGTTATCAAGCAAGTTCTGCCACACTTTTTTGTGCCTCTGCTTTCCCAGGCAGCGGACGTGATTTAACAATTCAGTTAGCCAATCATGTGATTGTCGAAATAACATGTTGCAACAGCAACAACAGCAACAGCAACAGCATCGGCAGCTGCGGCGGCTGTGGCAGCACTTGACTTCATTTACATGACTCAAAGGTTGCCCCGAAAACCGAATCGAACTGCTACTTAGCCCAATTTCGCATAATGCACATGAGAGCAGGCTCCATCTCGCTCTCCCTCTCACTCTCCCACTTCTCTTCTCTCTTCTTGTACTGCTCTCCCTCGAGTGGCAACTCTCTATTGTCGAGCGCCGACACAATCTCTGAAAAAAGGCCAACGGGCAACGTTCGGAAAATTGAGCCGCAGCAATTGTAACACTTTTTTAGCCTATCTCTCTCTCTTTCCCTCTCTCTCTTTTTCTCTCTCTCTCTTTCCCTCTTTTCCCCTCTCTCTCCTTCTCAGTCTCCTTCTCTCTCTCTTTTCCTCTCTCTCCAAACTAGCAGCAAAATAGTAAAAATTGTTGCAGAAATTCCCTCGAGACAAACTGCACGCCAAACTGCAAATGCAGTGCGCCCCCCCCTGCCCCCCTCTCGAGCTTAGCTAGCTGAAGCGTTCCCCAGAGTAACATTACAAGCATGCTGCCAGAGTTGTCGCACACTGTCGCAGACAACCCTGCTCTGCAGCGGCGACAACATGTTGAGGGCGTTTAGCGCAAGATAATTTTTATGACCCCGAAAGTGTTGCTGCCTCTGCACAAGCTGGCTGAGATTGACCCACCACCAGCAGCAGCAACACTAGCTCGATTGGACGCACCACCAGGCAGCCGTTCAGCCTCCCCTCCCTCCCCCTCTATGCCCCTGCCTGGCGTGCCTTACTCGTGTAGCAGGCGCTGCCGTGTGCCGTTCAAGATAATTTTATACAATTTATTATCAACGTGCGACAGCCACAGCAGCAGCAACAGCAGCGACGTCGCGTGCAACACTTGCCACATGCCCGGCCAGGCCACACAGCTCATCAGCCACCGCTACACTGCTTGCCACGCCTCCTCCCCTCTCATCTTGCGTGCTAAATGTTTTCACGTGGCAGCAATCGGAATCCCCAATTCGAATCCTTTGCGTGCCCCTTTAAAAGGCGTTTAATAAGCCTTAGATTACACATCTCCCCCCGTTCTCTCCCCCCTCTTTCCTTCTCTGCTGCTCGCTGCAAGCAGTTCCCATCGCATGAATGTCCGATTTGCCCGATTTGCTCGGCATTATGCCATTTAACACGGCCCGCACAGTTGCGCCAATTTAACGCTGTGAGAGATAACCCCAGGGCGAAGTTTAGAGAGGGAGAGAGAGAGAGTTATCTATCTCTCTATACATCTATCTATCCATCTATCTACTGTCTGTCTTTCTGTCTGTCCAACCTGACCTGCTGCACAGCTTAACGGCATAGATAGCGCAGCGAAAGACAGCGTTAAATGCGCTTAAAAGTCAGCAAAAGCCTCAAGAGTTCTCCACTCTTTCGCAGGGAATTAGCAATGATCGTAAATTAAGCAATGCGATTAGCTCGTAAAACATTCTTTAGTAAATATTGAAGAGTTTCCAGAGTTTGTTTGCTGAATACTTAAGAGTATTTTTTAGAGAAACAACTGCTATAAATTCTCTCAAATAGATAACAGCGAGTTTTTTAAATGAGCTCTAATTTTCTAGTTACTTTTTCTTTATTATTGTGCAATATATAAAAAGGAGTTAGCGTTGATAGCGTAAGTTGTTTTTGATAAGAGTTCTCTTTAGTTAATACTAATTAAAACTATTTAAATTTTAAAGTTTCATTTGCTGAATGCTTTAGAGTATTTCTTATAAAGACTGTTACAAATTCTCGCAAATAAATAACAGCGAATTCTTTATGCGTTCCAATTTCTAGTAACTTTTCTTATTATTATTGTGCAATAAATAAAAAGGAGTTTGCGTTGATCGTAAGTTCTTTTATTAATGAGTTCTGTTTAGTATTATTTAGATTTAAAATTCCGTTTGCTGAAAACTTTCTTATAGAAATTCCAATTCTTTATATATGTTTTAATTTTCTATCTTCTTCTTCTTTATTTTTGTGCAATAAATAAAAAGGAATAAGCGATGATCGTAGGTTATTTTTGAAAAGATTATAGAGTTATCTTTAGTAAATCCTAAGGAAAACTACTCAAGGTGTTTTTTTTATACTGCAGAAAAAGAAGTACTTTCATTATATACTTTAATTTTCCTACTCCTACAACTTCTTTCACATGTTCATAAAGTTTTCTTTACTTTCCAATAGAAACTGCTCCAATTTTTCCTCCTTCTCTCTTCTAACTACAGTAAGTTTCTCCCTCTGATTATCCAACTTCATTTATAATTCTCCACTTATTTTCCGCCAGACCACAACACACACATATGTATTTATCATTATAGTCGCGTAATCCCATAATCAAGCAATGTCTTCATCTATTGTATATATCGAAATTTCCCGCGACCGCAGAAACCACAGAGAGATGAAGAGAAGAGAAGAGAGAGCCATAAAACACGGCGATATTTGTTTTGGAGCCCACAATGAGCCAAAGTACGTTCGTATATTGCATATAACGCAATGTGGAAAGTAAACGCAATCAATTTTACGATATTGTGTGCTGATTGTGTACGAGTTTTCAAAGGAAAATCATCGCAAGAAAAACACACACACACACAGACACATACTCGGACTGTGCGCCATGTAAACAGAAATGTTTTTCCAAAACAAAGACAAAAGGGAAAACGCTTTCCACGAAGCGTGATATCATACAAATGACCTATCAACCCTTAAGAACTGTCAATTCTTGTTTTTTGGGGGCTTGTAATGTGATCTATTGTTGGAAACAGCTGAAGTTTTTTTTCGAAAATTTTCAAAGAATGACGCGGAGTTTTTCGAAGAGAATTTGTAGATAGTCAGTAGATTTGTGGTTTGAAAGTTAGACAATGTTGCAAGCTGAAGATCGGTTTTAGTTTGGGGATTTTTAGGTTGATTAGACTTTAAACGATAGTTGGAATTTATTATTTATTTCTCAGCTGCTTGGAATTGGAATACATCTTAAAAGTTTCTAATATTTCCTTTAACTCTCGACAATTTTTAAACGATAGTTTCAACGATAGTAAAGATCTTTCTTAACTATGTTAAAATTGCAATATTTCCCAAATGTTTCTAATATTTCCTTTAAGTCTCTATAATTTTTAAACGATAGTTTCAACGATAGTAAGCCAAAACGAGAGGGAGTAAGCAAGAGGGGGAGAAAACACCAAAATTGAATTATGTCCGCGATGTCGTGTCGTCTATAAGGCGGCATTAAAATCCATTAGCGAACGCGCCGCATAAATAAAAACAGCGCAGTTGGTTGCAACCAAAAATAGCCAAAACGAGGCACAACCAAATGTGGCAGGCTGTGGGAGAATGGAAGCACAACAAATGACACTAATAAATATCGGAGGAGAGCGAGCCAAAGCTGCATTTCCACAAAGGATTTGTTGGCCATTAGCAGAGCGCGGAAATGGTTAATCATATTTCCCGAGCAGATTTCCCAGTGCCCTTAAAAGAGGGGAAAGGGGGGGAAAGTACATGAATGCAACTGCAACTTACCCTTGAGCGCTGCAACATGAGTTAATCCGTTTAATCCGGCGCAAAGCACCGCAAGCAGCAGCAATGGCAACTGCAACTTCTGCCGCATGACGATGCTGCCCACTGTGCCTGACAATGGGGCCGCCGCTGGCTGACGCATCTTGCTGCGTATTTTTAGCTGCTCCGACGACGACGCTGGGGCGACATTCTGATTGTTGTTGTTTCTGTGTCGTCGTCGTCGTCGCTGTTTGATCTTATTTTTACTTTCAATTTCGTATTCGTTAGTTAAATGCGGCGTGTCGCGCATTTCACAAAAATGCATTTTGTCAGGTTTTTATTCAAGAAAAGATTTCGATATCTTTGGGAAACTATTCACTCAACATTTGGCACTTCACATATATATTTATATAATTTCTTTAATCCGATATAATCTTGGATCTTCGTTGTGTAGTTTGAATCCTCTTAGGCCATGACTCTGTGCTGGGGCAACCGGAAATCGGATACGGTAAATCGGAACCGGGTGCACACAGCAGCCAATGACAAATCACACACGAAACACGTTCGAGAGACTCGAGACACGAGACGACGACGTCGAAACCGAACGCGAGTTTTTCCCGATACGAACGAAACGAAACGTGCGAATCGCTCCCGCACACAACCGATGCGACCGAGTACCAGCAGCAAATTGAATGGCGCGTGCAGTCGAACCACTGTTAGCGGCATTGCCAGCCACTGTTAACTGTTAACAGCGCGAACGAAGTCCACACAGTCCACACGGACAGCGGAGTGCGAGTGTGCTGCTGTTAAGCTGTTGACTTGTTGCATGCTGTGGAAGATAAATGCGCGCTCTCTCGCTCTCGCTCTCTCTCTTGCTCTCCCTTGCTTGCTTGTGGCTTAACATTTGTTTACATTTGCCGCCGCTTCGGTTTGTTTTGTTCCATTTGCCAGTCGTTTCATGTTGAGCAACATTGCTTCCACACACACACGCAGAGCAAGCAGTGTGGAACATATGCAAAACAATAACAGCGCAGAGTGAAGTCACAAAAATATTTTACATATATTTTTTTGATCTTTTGATTTTGACCTCACTGTGAGTCAAACAAATGTTTTATGAGTGCCATAAAAAGATGACAAAAGGTAAACAGCGCGATCTGTACACGAACATGCTCTAGTAATTTTATTAGGTTAATTAACGTACACGATGCGTTATAATGATACGGAATCGGGTGACAATATCACACGCCAGTACAGTCAGGCTTGGTTGGGCTCAAAATTGACGGAATTACAATAATAATAATTCTTTTCTATTCGTTTCGCTTTGATTTCTGTTTTGGCGCTCTGTTTCGGGGAATCCTCAGCTTTGACTGAAGACTTTGCTTCTTGGTAAAGTTGGGAATGCGGTAGAGCAAACAAAAACAATGCTGGGCACGCAAATAAGTTTGCAGCCAACGAAAATTGCCTTGTAAACTTCCGCTGCAAAAAGGAATTTCTAATGAAAATGTTAAGTATATGAGAGAAGTTCGTATTTCTATGAAATTTTAAACTTTTTTTGATTTGTTCCTATATTATATTAAAATATCGATGTTCGTTGATTCACATAATACAAAAATATTGTATAATATAAAAATATTATAAATAAAATATTGTTACGCTTCAAAAGGAACTAATAAATTTAATATTTTTAATAAGAGGGAATTACCAATTTAATTTTATACTTTTTGTTCTTGCTGAGATATTTTTTATATTTTATTTCATTATATTATACTATTGAATATTACTAGATTATTTTAAAATATTTACATTCTCATATATATTCAATAATTCATTCCAAATGGAATTTCTAATACAAATATTTATAATATGAGAGAAAATACTAAGTTCTATCAAATTTAATACTATTTATAATATTTTTAAAGAATACTTTTCAGTAATCCCCAATTCATACTTCATATATTCCTACATTATATAATACCATTCAATATTCCTAGTTAATTTCTCTAGCTAACACTTTATGTTATCGATTAATGACAGCAAATTAAAGCACCGTTGCCTTATTACAGAATCCATTTCTTGACACCTTCTTTCAATTATCATATTATTCACTTGGCCGAGTGCCGAGTGCATTTCTGGTTGGGTTAGGCCAGGCAGGGGTTATCTCAGCACTCATTAAGGCGCCGATTGTGAATATTTCGGATAGTTCGGGAACTTCTGACATATAAAAATGTATTTCTATTGTCTGCCTCATTGGCAACATGTTGACTTGGCTCCGAGTCTTGATCAGACTCCATTCGGGGTTCGGGTCTCTTAAGTGTTGGCGTCGGCGCCGCTATCTAATCTGTACGAGTGCCGCACTCGTTCTCCAACAATCTTGGCTCTCTTCTCTCTCTCTCCAGCTGTTAGCTCATCCATTTCCGAAATGCAATAAACGCCGACAAGGGCAGACAAAGCTGACAAACATCGTCTTCAGAACAGAATCACAGACAGTTCCCACTCCTTCTCTCTCTCTCTCTCTCTGCATATCACCTTCTGCGCTAATGAATTTGGAAAATCAATTGAATGGACAACAAGTCGCACACTCGCATTGTATTAATTTATCAAAGTGCAGACGATATACAAACCGAAGAGGCTTTTATATAAATCGCTGCCTAATTTCCCCAGCATTTCTTAAATAATCAATAACTTCGACTCGCTCTCCCTCTCTCTACCTCTCTCTCCCCTTTCCTTTCTGGTTCTACTCGGGAGTGTGAACTGCGTTCATTAATGCAGGCCAGGGGCTACGATCGGAGTGTAAAATAAAGGTGTGTGTATCTTTTATGGAGTAGATTCGGGCTCAGTTTCTGTTCTCAGTTTGGGTTTGTCTTACAGTTGCTGCAGGTGGTGTTGGTTGTTGTTGTTGGTGTTACCTTGGAACAATGTGCATTGTCTTCTCGCATAGGAAAAGGTCACAGTGCGTACAATGCACGCTCTTCCAGGGCACGGCAGGGCAGGCGAGGCAGGTAAAAAGTGTAGCTCAGGTAAACCATATTTCAAATGCCGATAATTGGCCAATTTACAGGGCATTGCGCACTGTCTTGAGTCACTGCCACGTTGCCGCACTTCACTGCAGCGCGGCAACGTCGCACAACTTGCATCTTTCAATTTCATTTCGTTTCTGTTTCTTTTTTTGGCTAAATATTGACAAGGCTTAGAGCGCATTTGAATGTTTGTGTTAGCCGTAAGTTGTCATTGTTGTCTCTCTCCCTCTCTCTCTTTCTCTCCTTCTTCTCTCTCTCTTTCTCCTTCTCTAGTCTGCCTGTTTGTCATGTCTCCCTGTAAGCCCATGTTAATGACGTGTAAGTTGTGTCTCAATTGCGGATTTGCAGCAACGAAATGACATTTTGATTGCCCGCCAAAGTTCATCTCCACTCACTTCGCATTCATCATATTCGTTGACTCGTTCAGTCGTTCATTCGTTATTCATTCGCTTGCGAGTGAGTGAGTGTAATTGTGGGCCACAACACATGACTTTTACTTTCGTTATTAATTTACGAGCTCGGCTAATTTGCCAATCAAAAACACCGAAAAGGCGTTAATGGCGGCTGCGGGCGGTCGCCAGTTTCGGCATTTCGCTATCGAATTTCGAGTATGTTTGTTTACTGATGCAGTTTGCTACATAAGAAGGAGCTGCTTTTAATGTAGAGAGTTTAGTGGGAACCCAAAAAGGGAATCTTTGTAGAGTCAAAAGGAAGTGAAGAAACTTAGTTTGAATGTTAAATTGAAAATGTGAAGGAATTTTTAAAAATGTGAAGAAACTTTTTAAAATTAAATTACCAAAATTTCAAAAATAATTTGTTTAATATTCCTAAAGTTGTTTTCAGTATTTTTAAAACAATTTCTAGCTCTGTTCTATCATATTTAACATAATGGCAAATTTTTCAAATAAATAAAAAACAATCAATATAAATTTTTCTTTTTGATTTTCATTTTCTAAAAGCAAAAGTTTCTGCTGATCTCTTCATTTCTTCTCGCTCTTCCCCAAGGGTATTCAAATTTCACTTAGCCAGAAAACACAACTCCTTTCCCTACTCAGTTTCTTAATCGGAATTGGAGAATCTGCAAGAGGCAAAGATCGAAAAGATACAGCAAAACTGGCTCAAAAGTCCCAAAAGTGTTTCCGCATTTAGCTGCGTCTTGGGATGCGACTCGCCTTGTCTGGTCTTGCTTAAATTTGCGCAAAGCAAACAAATTACACACACGCATACACACACAAACACACACATATGCACACACACTCAAGATAATTGAAATTAGCGACTGTGACAGCCTGATTGCCTTCTGAGATCTCCTGGGCAAACCTTGTGCGCCTCGCCACAAATCTTTGGCCAGCGCACGCACAGCAGATAAGAGCAAGAAAGAGAGAAGGAGAGGGAAGAAGAGAGAAGGAGATAGAGGCGGAGAGAAGGGAGCAGAGGGAAAGGAGCAGCCAGTTGGCCGCCCACTCGCGCAGCCAAACCCAAACTGAGTGGGATTTTTGGACACACCACGCAGGCCGCGCGCGGCAGGCTCAAATGTGCAACGTGCAACGTGCCTGCGACACGAATATGCACGTACATGCCTGTCTTAACTTGTCCCTCCGTCCGTCCGTCTGCCTGCTCGTCTGGGATGTGCGTACAGCGCGCATGCTCATCTAACTGCAGAGATTGTTTAATGTGCATAGGGATATGATAATGAGCAGGAAATGAGTTGAGTGTGAAATTTATGGACGGGAGTGTTCTCTATACCTCCCTTTCCCCCACTCCCTCTCTCTCTGGAAACCCTTTGCAGTTGGCCCACATGAGTGATGGCCATAATTAAAATTTGGTATCTGTATTTGTGAGTGTGTTTTCTCAGATGAATTATGCCTAAATTATGTACTCCATTGATGTATGACAAAACAAATCGTGTTTTGATTGAGAAAAGAGAGAGGGAGAGAGAGTTTTGGGGTACCCCGCGAACATAACTCAATCAGTTTTGGCACTTTTCCAAATGATAATGCAAATAAATTGGGGTGCAGAGCAGAGCTAGACACGTTCTAAGGGGGGTTTCAAAAGGTTTTCTTGTTTTCAAAGTGTCTTGAATAAATTATGTAAAGAAAAGGAAGTCAAGAGAAGGTTTGTATATATAAAATATATAGAGACATATTCCAGGGAGTGTTGGTTAGCTACTGCAAAGTTGGCTGCCTCTTCCCTTGGTTCCCTTCGCGTCTTGCGCAACTTTTGAGCGCGTCCAATAAACATTCCCCAAAATATATGCACAAATTTTTGTTTATTACCCCTGAAGTTTATTTGAAATTAAGTTGTGTGTATAGAAACTCGAGACGTTGCCCGGTTCTACGCAGTTTTAAAAAACAAAACAAACAAGCATAAAAAACAAAGACAGAAGGAGGAGGAGAGAGAGAGAGCGAGAAATAATGAACATTTCGTAATCCAAGTGTCACACAATTGAAATATGTAATTAATTATGCTGAAACACAGAGAACGAATAGATACAGCTACAGCTACAGCTACAGCTACAGATACATATGCATATATATACATTTGTATCTAGATATAGGCTCCATTTGCCGCCTGCTGTTTATTTTGTGCTACCAAACAACTCACAGCGCGTCGATAGAAATCTACAAAACTATTTGCCACACAGACTGAGAGAGAGGGAGGGGGAACTGGAGGTCAGCGGGGGCGTCAGAGCGGGGCGGGGCTGATCGGGGCAACCGCCAGCAGCTGTGGCGGCCTTTTGTTTTGTTGCTCATATTTCGTTTTAATGATTCCACACTCTATGATTATCTTGATTTCGTAACATTTTGAAGCTCGCTCTATGAATACTCGTATTCAAATGAGACACACTCACACTCACACGTACACAGAGACCCACATGCGAGCTGCACGACTCCCACCCACACACACAGACACACACAGAGACACAGTCATGCACTCATTGAATAAATGAATCAGTTCGAATACGGCGCTGTTATCAAACGCCGCCGGTGGTCGTCGACTACCGAAAATATTAATTAAAAGCCATAAAACACAAATATTGATAAATAGTTATCGACATTATTGAATTTAAGGCCCGTAAAATTGCTACAAACCAGGCCAATAATTTATGGTCGATTTTAAATAATTATACTATATCCTGTGAGCTGTAAATTTGGGTAAATAAGGTCGCTAATTAGGTTCAGTGCAGTGATAGTTTAGTTTTTGGGAGTAAACTCTTTTTGGTCTCTCATTTTATATAATATTTAATAAGTTATTAGCCTGATATTTGGCGTATATGTTTAGGGGAACTCTATTTACAAGATCCCTTACTTTTATAAGTATCAAAAATTACTAAGTTTACTTTGTGAGTTACAAAAAAGGTCGCTTATTGACTAGAATACAATGCTGGTTCATTTTTTGGAACTAAACATATTTTTGATTCCTGATTATCTCTTTTGTTTTAAGAGCCAGTCTCTTCATATTTGGCATATATATTACTGGGAATTGCCTTTTCAATAGACCTTAATTTCATAACTATAAAAAACTCCATAGGAATATTGTGTGAGTTTTAAACAAGGTCGGTAGTTAACTAGAATGCAATGCCAGTTCCTTTTCTAGAACTAAAGTTTTTTTGATTCCTGATTATCTTCTTTATTTTTTAAAGATATTCTTCTCATTTTTGGCATATACATATATTATTAGGAACTTCCTTCTCAAGATCTCCTAATTTCATAACAATCAAAAACTAAACAGCCTAGTTATATGCCAAAACCTAAGGTATCTGCAAGTTTCGCTCAGTCCTACCTTCATTTTTCTTTGTCAGAGTCAGTTTTCAGTTAAAAGTTTTTGCAACTCTAAACGCGTGTAAATATTAATGTTTAATTATGCAACATAATACGCATAATATGTGTACTAATACTGCTTTGTTTTTGTTAGTTGTTATCTCTTGTGCTTTAATTTATGAATGTTTATGCAGGCCAAAGTTTATAGGCAATTTAATTGACTCTTCACTTCGTTAGTTTTATTTTGCGATTTAAATTTGCCTTTATAGCCCATTAGGGGGTTAAGTTTCTGATGAATAAGAATTTCGACTTAGTCATGGGAGCAGATTGCGAATAGTTTCCGAAGACCACACGCTGTGATTCTTAATTTGAGTAAAACATATTGGAAAATATTGCTAAAGATGTAAAAAATAATATAGAATTAGCTAAGTGGAGAGGAGGGGGGGATATAAATCCGGATCAAGCTACCGATTTGGTTGGCCTCAACGCATTTCATTACAACCATCACATGCAGTCGGATCCTATAATCACTTAATACGCCTCGACCTAATGATGAGCGCATTGTATGTAGGAGAGCGTAGCCAACAATTTAACAACCATCTATCATTAAATAATTTGTTAAGTTCTCGAAACCCTCAAAAGCGCCACGAAACGAACCAAAGAAGATGAGATACATCACCCTCCGGCAAGAGAGGCCAAACATGGTCGCGATCTTGAGTTGATGCGAAGAGGAGCATAGGGAATCGAATAAGATACGAGAATGAGTGGCTGCTATCGCTCTGGGTACGAAAACGAATACGAATGCGAGTCTGAAGCGTTTTTTAATTAGTTGTGCAGTCGATAAAAATGCGCTGAAAACGAAGCGAGCGAACCGAAGCGAACCGAAACAAATAACACAAAAACTAAAGATGAAAGATGAAAAAGAAGTGAAGAAGTAGTGAAGAAGAACTGCTGAAGTAGAAGTGAGAAAGACGGGGCAGTGAGCGGGAGAGTGGGAGAGCAAGAAATGAACTGGCAAAAAGATTCGCACGCAGCAAAAGATCAGGATCGGCATCGGAGCCGGCTTCAACAGCGGCATCGGTTGATGGTCTGTACGTGATCGGTTCATAAAACTAAAAGCAGCCATAAACTGATAATTTGAGAATTTATAAATTTAAAACGCAGACGCGGCATTATGGGACTCCAAGCCGACGCGACGCGACGATCGCCCGATCAACGGAATCGTCCAAATCGGCCGACCAATCGATCGAGCTGCATTCGAATTGGCAGACAGGAAGCGTTGATGTTGCTAATGATGATGATGATGATCTAGACGGGGAGAGACCTGCAGAATGCCGGCAGCAGTTCCAGAGACAGGCGAGCGAACCGAGGTACATTTCCAAGAAGCGAGGCATGTGCCATAAAGCGCTTCTAATATTCAAGGGCCGCGAAGACAAACCATGTGTAAGACACGGATTTGTGGAACAAACGTGTGATGGATAAATTAAAGAGTGTGCAATGACACGGGTTGAAGGGGAGAAGGAAAAAATGAAGAGCTTGAGTTAGAAATGTGCTTTAAAATGTGAGGGATTTCATTCGATTTCATTGTTTTATTTATGTGTAATGACATGTTCTGAAGATAGGATAGGAGCAAGTAGAGCTTTAATCGGGAAATAGGTTCAGAGCTTCAAGGAGCTTTTCAATATATAGAACTTTATTCATATTTAATAAGGATAGGGATGAAGAAAATAAGAGAGCTTGAGGAAACTTTGTCTTAAACTTTATTTGTTTTTAATTGAAGAGTATTGAAGAAATTTTGGAAATAGGTTGAGAGCTTTGAAAAATCGTAAATGTAAAGACCGTAATTCTTTTTATTTAATGAAAGGAATTTTAAAAGGCTTCAGACAACGAAAGAGTATTGAAGGAAATGAGGAAATAATCTTAGAGCTTTAAGAAGCTTTCACATTTGTTAAACTTTACTAATTTTTTCTCTTTCTAGATTATCATAAAGTTTTTTTTTTATGTTTTATTCTGGCTAATTAAGCCAATATTTCCATTTATATTAATGCCGGCTATAGTTAATCCAGCTTTAAAGCTTTAAAGCACTTTTAAGGACATCGATTCTGCTTGCCAACAATAGTTTAGTTGCAAATTTGCTTAAAGGGCTTTAAGAAGCTTTAAAAAATGAGAAATTTTATTCTTTTTCTAAAGAGAGTTGAAGAAGAAAATTTAAAAATAGGTTCAGAGCTTTCAGCATTATCAAACTTCATTGTTTTAATCCTCTTGCTAAATTATCATTAAGTCTTTTAATGATTTTCCAGCTAATTAAGTCAATATTTCCATTAATATTAATGTCAATTATAGTCAATCCAGCTTTAAGTCTTTTATGCACTTTTAAAGCCATTTATACTGATTGGCAACAACAAATAACTAATAACAATAACAATAACCAAGCAAACCTGCTGCCGTAAGCCACAATAGTTTAGTGTGCTAAGCTGCTGAAGCTTTAATCAGCTTTTAAAGCTGTTAACACTGGTTATTCATCAGACTAAGCAGCGCTTGTTGTGTTATTCAGCATTGTGTTGAGGCAACTCATCATCAAAGAGCACTCATAGTCACTCACAACACTCATAGACACAGTCAGACAGCCAGTCAGACAGACTTATGTGTGGCTAAGCCCTTTAGGTGCTTTCGGCTAGTGTCATTTGGTACTTGAACAAACCAAAGCGAACTATAGCAGAGCCATTCGTGGCCTGTTCACTTCCTTTACTCTTCTGTTTGTTGGCTCAACTCGAAAACCCACACGATTGTTTTTATGTTGGAACTTAATGCGCATTTTTTAAGACGATTTTTTACGCGCATTTAAACATTTTATTTTGCTACCCGAAGGGGATCTCTCTGGACGTGAAGAGACCTGCTACTGGCAGGTCGTTAAGTTGCCACATCTTTGGGTTTATTTTTACGCGCAACACGAGAGAGCGTTTTATGATCGTTGCACTAATTAAAATATTAAGCCGAAATGCAGTCAACGAAATTCGTGTTAATTTTTATTGCATCTCCAGTTGGTCCCCCTCTCTCTCCCACTCCCTCTCTCTCTGTCTCTCTTTCTCTGTCTCGGTCTATGCAATTTGCAATAATTAAGCATTAGTCTGGGTGGGGTGAGATCCTAAGCCATAAATCGCAGCATCTTAACGCACCCAACAGCAACTTGGTGCAAATCATTCGCATTTGTTGCGGCTAAACTGATAAGCTGCAGCAAGAGAGAAAGATGGAGAGAGAGAGGGGGAGAGAGGATGCCTGGGGTCGGGGTTAGAGAGACCTATGTAGTACGCAGACGATTGCGAGTACGAATATGACGCGCTATCTGTGCGCGGGTCAAGAGCGTCGCCGACCCTTGACGACTATAAAAAATTGAAAAAATTACCAAAGCGACGACGACAAAGGGACTGAGAGACAGACAGACTGAAAGAGAGAGACAGACAGACAGACAGATAGACTGAAAGAGAGACAGACAGAGAGAGAGATAGACAGACAGACAAACGACCCAAGACGTCTCAAATCGCAGTGCCAGACTGAATGAATGTGTGCTGAATGAAGTGGGTACTCTGGGTGCTCTGTGTGCAAGTACAGTGGGTACAAAGTACAGGCGATTGGGCCTGGGAATGGGTAAGGGTAAGGGAAACCGAAATGGTAACAAGACCGAAAACAAACTCTCGACTTTAGGCAGGAGCAGCCTCTTCAGCTCAGTCCTATCACTCTCTCACTCTCTCTCTAGCTGTGACAATTCAACAATGTTTCTTTTGTTGTTGTTGCTGCTTCTTTCAGCCGCTTTTCAATCGCAGTCCGAGGGTTGCCCTGACAGAGGCGTCGATAAAGCCACAGGGGGTCATAAATTCTTGAGCTTCTTGGGTTTGTTTGCCACCGAGAGATATCAATGGAAACACCGCCGCCGCCGTCGACTTGCCACATTGTCTCTTCCTTAAGTTATCGCCAAAAACGTAAAAAGACAACGACAACAACAGCAGCAACAACAACAGCAACAGCAACTACAATAAGAGACAACTTTTTTGAATGCATTATTTACTTAGTTCGTTTTCTTTTTTTTTCGTTCGTTTATTAACCAGGCATGTGTCATGTTTTTACGGCGAATTAAATTATCTGGAAATTATTTCAAGGGGTATCCAAGAGTGAATTGTTGTTGTTGAGGAATATGGGGAAGCTCTTATCTCCATATAATGACTTCCACACACAGGAAATTTGTGATGGGCAACTTTTGGGGATTCAACTCTTTCCACGTTCTGAGTAAAGTCTAGTTTACAGGGCATCTTAAAGTTGTTCATACGTTGCGTTCTTATGTGTAAACTCTAGTTTACAGGGCATCTTCAAGTTGTTCATACACTGCCTTCTCTTGCGTTCTTTCTCTGCTGCTATCGCATACGATTTAGTGTCGTCTTGCGGTCTTCTTATCTGCCTGCTGCCCCAAATCCGGATTGATATTAATGCAAAACGTCTGTAGAATCGGTTTGTTCTGCGGCAAGCGGAAGTGATGTGTGCAGATTGTGTGGGTTCTCTGCGGGGAGAGAATGTGGGAGAAAGAATTGCCAAGCTAATGAAGCAAAAAAAATATCACCAAGAAATGCATAAAAAATAGACCCCGAATATGATATTAATGAGAGTTGTAGGGACTGAAAGACCCTTATGAAATTATTGCTGTAGTTATTTCTTTTTACGTTAATTTGCTTGTTTGTTGAATATTTTTCTGAGAATTCTCTTTGTTCTATTTGATCAATGTAATTAACATTGTTTTTTATATAAACATATGTTAATTACAGCATATGATACACTATGATATGAAGGACCCTTAGAAAATTATTGCCATGTATCTCTTTTTATTATGTTAAGTTTTTTTTTGGCAGAAACTTATTCAATGAACGCTCTCTATAAGATCTTTATAATACCTACATATATAATTAAAAAGTTTTCATTTTAAACATTTGTTTATTTCTGCAAATTAAACATTTGTTGAGGAAAGAAGGTCCCTTAGAAAAGTATTTGTTTTCTTTATCATTATTATTTTATTTATTTATTTCTTTATTCTTTTATTTCTTAATTTATTTATTTTTTTCTTTATTTCTTTATTTCTATATTTATTTTTATCTTTATTTATTTATTTCTTTAATTGTTTTTTTATTTATTGGTTTATTTCTTTTTTTATTACATTGCGTTCTTATGTGTAAACTCTAGTTCACAGGGCATCTTCAAGTTGTTCATGCACTGCATTCTCTTGCGCTCTTTCTCTGCTGCTATCGCATACGATTTAGTGTCGTCTTGCGGTCTTCTTATCTGCCTGCTGCGCTTTCTTCAACCACAACGCGAGGTGCTGAGCGTTCACTCTTCAGCGGGAGGGGGGTTCTTCCCGGTACCCACTATACAGGGTCTTCTTGGGCTCAGCACTCGCGCCGCGCATGTGTCATCGGCGTTAAGTGCCACGGCAAAGAGTTAATCTCGTCGATAATTATAATTTATGGCTCGTTGTGTGTTCACCTACCTCAAAATACCAAACACAAAATACCAACAAATACCGCATACAAAACACAAGTACGGCTTTTCAAATTTGTTCTCTCTCTCCCGTTCTTCTTTGCACTCCTTTTTGTGTGTGTTCTTCATCAGAATCTCAGTTTTTAATTGGGGTTTTGGGTTGCCAGAACGCAAAAAACATCGCATCGCACTTTGAGTTGTTCCTCTTTGTTGTTGTTGCTGTTGTTGTTGGCTCTTTATAATGTCAAACTGACAATATTTATGATACAGATTGTTCATTGTAATTGATCATTGTCTGAACGATCATAAACTATAAGCGAATGCGAGATATCTGTACGCTAATACCCTGTAGCATAGGAAATAGGGACTGTTTTCTATTGTAAATTGGGAATGTGAAGAGGGAAGGTAATGAAATTGGGTTTGTAGATTCACTGATTGTTTTTTAAATCTACAGAAATTCAGTTCCATGAATTAATATTAACTTTGTATAATTTAGAAATTTTTTACAGTATAAGTCAAGCAACTGATGAGTTATTTATTTATTTTACTTAATTTAATTGAAAGTCGAACTATGTAAAATCCATTAATAAACCTAATTTTTGAAGAGTTTTGACACAAAGATATAAATTAAAATATAAAGAAAATAATTATAAATAAATACGAATATAATTTTTTATTTTTAAAAGAAAAATTAAACTTTTCAATGAGAATAAAAACGAATGTAATTGAAATTTATTGTTAGCATTAAAATGAATTAAAGTAAGAAGATCTTCTGATTATTTTTCATTTAATAAAGTCAGTTCATCTTTTGATAATATCTTTTCAATAAACTTATATCATTTATTTATCAAATGAAAACCCTTTAAAATACTTTTCTTACATTAAAGGGTATCTCGTGGTCGCTCACCCATCCCTTCCGTTCTTCGTTATTGTTTTGTACATATGTTTGTGTGTCTTGGGGGCTTTGCGTTAAGCCCAATTATGTCAATCAGAGCCGCTGGCTACCGTTCTCACTTTCACCTACTTAGATAGGAGAGACTCGCTCGAGCAGGCCCCATCGATATCTGTATCGTAATTTATCATATCGATAAGTCGAACTGCAGTTGATGTCAAAGCGGTCTTTGATTTAGTTTACCCCAACCGAGAGTTGTAGATAAGTTTGCCGCTCTGCAGCCCTAGTTACAGTTCGCTATGCCCTAACCCCTTCCCCTTCTACTTCCAGTGGCAGTTGCAGGTTTTAAATGATCGCAGTGCGGCGGCTTAATCTGCGGCCCATTAAGTTAATTTGCGCGATAAATAGCTGAGGAAAGAGGAAAGAGCAGACACAGCAGATAAAATGAAGTCAAAACAAATGTGCCGACAATCTCGGCCAGCTTCAATCATAATCCATCAGTCTGGGCCGAGACTAGAGCAGCAGAGAGGGAGAGGGGGGAGAGAGAGGGGGAGGAGGATGATTCTATTTGCGGCTCATTCGCAGCACTTAATCATGCGCGAGTCGCGCGGATTAACTCGTTACTCAACACTCTCTGCGCCGACGATCCTCCGCTGACAGATGCTGCAGATAATTGTGTGGCCACACTCGAAATCTCAGCCCCCCTTCCCCCACCACTCCCCTCATAAAGTTTAACCTGCCCGCCCCCAGTTAATGCGTGGGCGTAGCATCGATTTGGGAGGGTGCCGAAAATATAGTTCAAAAATGTTTTAAAATTGATGTGCACCTTCTGCCACCTTCCAGCGAGCGCGGGTGACAGCAAGCGACACGCAGCACCTCCCGCCACTCCCCCCCTCCCGGCCCCTTCTCCCTGCCGCTGCCTAATGAGTCGTGTAGCTTTAGGCTGAGGCGCATTAACATTCCACGTAATTTGGGGGCGGGACAGTGCGTTGTTGCACAAACACAGCGGCTTAAGTGGCAACTCTTAAATAGCAGCTACTTTGCCCCCTCTTCCCCTCCGCTCACCACTCTCTACTTGCCACAGCGTGTTGTACTTAATCCACTTGGGACTACAGCGAAGACCACTTCAGTTGATCAGCCCCGAATCCGAATTGATATTAATGCAAAACGTCTGTGGAATCGGTTTGTTCTGCGGCAAGCGGAAGTGATGTGTGCAGATTGTGTGGGTTCTCTGCGGGGAGAGAATGTGGGAGAAAGAATTGCCATGATAATGAAGCAAAAAAATATTGTAAAGAACTGCATAAAAAATAGAGAACAAAACTGATATTAATGAGAGTTGTATGCATTGAAAGTCCCTTACATTTTCATTCTTTTTGCCTTTCTTTATAATGGTAATTTGTTTGTTTCTTCTTCTAAGAATTCTCTTTGTTCTATTTAATCTATGTTACTTATTTGTTTTTTATATAAATATTATTACTATTATTTCATATAATTATTTCGGCATATTATATATAAGTGATGGAATAAAGGACCCTATATATTTAATGAACTATTTTTTTATTTATTTCTTTATGTCTTTATATATTTTTTTTTTTCTTATTTCTTTATTTCTTCATTTTTTTATTTCTTTATTTTTTTATTCCTTCATTTGATTCTTTCCTTTTTTTTTATTCCTTTATTTATTTATTTTTTCATTACATATATCTTTTTTTTTTTTTTCTATATATATATTTGTTTAATACATTTTTTAATTCTTTATCTTTTTTTCTTTATTGATTCATATTTTTTTATTCAAAGTATTTATTTTTTAATGTTAATTTCTAGGTTAAGTCAACTTTTCCATGAATTTGTTTCCAATAAATTTTGTCTATTCTTTTAGATCCACAAATAATTCTTTATAATTTATAAGTCTCCTTCATAAACACATGTTTATTTAAGCATATTATGCATAAATTTTATTGTTTTACAAAGCTCATAAAAATACTAAAAATTTAAATAATTAAATTGCTAAACATTTTAAACAAATTTTTATATTTATTTTCCCCCTTTTCTTTGCCATTAAAGTCGCCTTCAATTAATGTGCGAGTTAATAAAAACACACAAGAAATTTGTTTCCATTTTCCCCAATATTTACTTAAGCTCTTTATGGCGCCTGCAGAACCCCCTCCGCTGTCCACCTCCCCTCCCACTCTAGTCTGCTCTAATAAAAGATATTTTTCACATCAAGAAATTTGTTGTGTGCGTGTCGCCTCGAGATTTATGCGATTGCTGAACGAATTTACAACAATAATTAAATCAAAGATACACACACACAGAAGGCGACATAAAATGTATCTGTATCTGTAGCTGACAGGCGTCAAACTGGAAATGCGTGCATAAAAACGGAGAAATCAAAGCCAAAGCGAGAAGAGACGAGAGGAAGGACGGTGGGAAAAGTCGAGTGGCATTTCGAATATTGTATTTGATTTTACTGCCATGGCAGGCTACCCCTACTGTCCGACTGCGGAATACCCATAACCAATTATTTACCAACTCTCTCTCAGTCACACTCTCTCTCTTACTCACTCTCTCTCTGTCTGCAGTCGAGCATCCTGTGCCGAGCACAATTGGAAAATCGCTATGCGAAAATCGGAAATGCAGTCGATGCATTCAAGATGCGCCGTTAGCAACCCCCACAGTCCCCTCTCCCTCTCTCCACTCTACCAACTGCCTCTGCCATTTCTGTTGTAATTATAGACATTTTCGCAACTATTGTGTTACAACAATTTAATGGTTCTCTACCTGAGCCAGCAAAAAGTACCTCCCCCCTGTAGCTGCCTCTCTCTGCCAGGTAAAATCATTTTAATTGCTGCAACACGCACGAAAAAAGAAACCAAAAAGTTTCCATTTATTCGGTAATCGATCAAATGGCAATATGGCAGGGGAGGGGGGAAAGAGTATCTACTCTCGTGCTGTGCAACAACTTGATTTACGCCAAAATCCGCCCATAAACTGCAGCTTTAATCCCACTCACAATGGCAATGTCTGAGTAATAAAACTCAATAAAAACCCTCGCGGGCTAAGCTCATGCAGCCTATAAAGAGTTGGGCCATCATTTATAATCCTTTAATAGGCATAAAACCCACAATGCAACTGATAAATTTCAAGATCGCGCCTCTGCCCGATCGCGCCTCTGTCCGCCTTGGCTTAGATCCAATGTTCCATTGTTGTATCAAAAGGCACTTGGAATTCCTCTGACTCTTCTTCCACCTCATCTTCTGCCTCTTCTGCTGCCTCTTCTTCTACCTCTTCTACTGCCTCTTCTTCAACTTTTCTCCTGCCGCTTTTCCTTTCCCTCTTTGTTGATTAAGCAAATGTCAAAGCAATGCGAAATTTGCAAAGATTTTTATACTCGTAGCAAATAAACGATATTTGCAGCTCGAAACGACTTTTTGATGGCAGCAAAGAGAAGAATTGAATTGATTATGTTCTACTATATCTTATCTATGCATTATCTTTATTAGATTTGATATTTCTCTTGACTATTTGATATTTTAACTGGGCTCTAAATGTGAAAATTGTTGCTTAAAATTTTTTTTTCTTGGAGACTTTATTTGTTTACAAGAATGAAAAACGACCTTAGGCACTTTGAATGCAGGTTCTTATATGCTCTTAACGTTCCTAGTGACATATTAGTGCACAATTGATTAGTTATGTTTTAAATTCAATATTATTTGTCTTTCATATTTTGGCTGATTCTAACGTTAATTTTAGCAAAATAATGTTTAATAATTTCAAAAATATGTCAAATGTTTTTAGGTCCCACTGAAAGTGCCTTAAGCAAGTCAAAATATATATTTTTAAATCCTTTTCAAGTGAATTTCCTAGTCAAATTGTAAAAGAATAATGATAATTTCAGCAATTTTCAAGTGATTTTCTTTACTGTTTCATTTGTCATTTCAAAGTTTTTTACATTTTCCCGTAGTTTTTTTGTACTTCTTGCTCTGCTGCCTTCTTGCCTTGGCTGTTGTCAGCTCATTCACATTCACATTCCCATTCGATTTGCCATTGATGGGCGCGAGAAGGCAGTGACAGACACTGGGGAGGAGAGAAGGAGTAGTAGAAGGAGGAGAGAAGGAGGGAAGAAGCTGTAGGAGGAGAGAAGAAGCAGTGGAAGAGAGGGAGCAGGGGAAGGCGGGGAGCAGCGTCTGGACAGGCGAAGAAAGCGATGCATATGATTAATTGCCGGGCGACTTCTAAGTGCGACAGCAACAGCAACAACAACAAACGAGCATTCTTTTTGGGCGGCTTCTCCCCACTCCTCCTCGCTCATCTCCCTTGCCTGCTCTACCCCTCCTCATCTGTCATGTGCGCCCCAAAAATAACATCAAAGCAAACAAAGAGCAGTGAGAAATATGAAGTGCAAACTGCGACGATGTACCAAGGAGAATGCAACAACAGCACAAGCAAGAAGAATAACAACAACAACAGCAGCAACAACAACAGCAGCAGCAACTACAACAACAGCAGCAACAAACAACAACAGCAGCAACAACAACAACAGCAACATGTCAAACAGCAAGTCAGATGGAAATCTTGGCGACAGTTGAAAAGTTGAACAAATGTTGTTGTTGTTGCTGTTGCTGCTGCGTATCGCAGATCGCGCAATGCAAACAGTGGAGTGAGAGGGGAGGGGAGTGCAAGGGCCTGCGGGGCAACTTGTTTCAGTTTTGGGGTCTGACTGTCGCCTGTCGCCGCTGACAGCCGCCGCGACGTTTCGCTTCCTACTCGGCTGCCAAATTCCGATGCCGATGCCGATGCCGGCGATGGCGATGGCGATGGCAGCATGCAAATTGCGTTTACAGTAGGGTAGGGAGAAGAGGGGAGGGAAGAGAGCAATGGGGAAGGTGGACAGCAGTTGGGGGTACGGCGCACAAATCGAGTTGTCGTAAAATTAGCACTTAATGCTTTAATTAATTACGTCGACGTGCGTTGGGCCTGGCACAGCGACGTTGCTGTTGTTGTTGTTGCTGTTGTTGTTGTTGTTGTTGTTGTTGTTGCTGGGGCAACGTTTAATGCATTTCGCATTTATTTATGGCCAATGCATGCGCGTAACTCAACTCCGCTGCTGCCACGCCCCCCTCGAAACACCTCCTCTGCCAGATTGTCCCGTGTTCAGCCACGTCAAGTGTCAGCGCATTTCACCGGAGAGAGAGAGAGAGAAAGAGAGAGAGAGAGAAAGAAATTCATTGGCATTCCTCGGACACGTTTCACACTTTCACAGGCGGCAGCTACGTGTCTTCGATTCGCCTGTATCTTCCTCTCCCCTCCCCTCTCTTCCTTTCCTTGCCAGTCTTCCTTGCAGTTTTATCTGCCTTCCTTCTTTTTTTTTGGGCTGTGCTGCGCCAGCGTTTTATGAATGAGTTTTCGAGCCTTTAAAGCGGCTACCTGAGCTCGCCAATGTATCTATCTATGTATCTCAACGTGTCTAAAAGTATCTTTTCAACTGTCTGTCTAGAGCATCTCTAGTGCGCGCTCTGCGCTTATCAGTTCGCAGGCGTCGTTGCGTCATTCGCTGTCAGCAGAGTTATTTTTATTGCCTGCGCATCCTTTTGTCATTTACAGTTAGTTTGGCTTATTGATTTATGCTCAGATTGGGCAAGGGAACAACCTTTGTCACTTATGAGATACACAGCAAGTGACAGGGGCGGAGAGAGAGAGGGAGAGAAATTTACAGCTGAGGATGCAGTTTGCAAGGTAGATACAATTGCAGTTACAGTGTATGCGAAGATACTTTATTGAGAGCATGTGGAGATACAGATACATGAGTTGCAAACTGCAGTACCTAAATAGAAGGCAGTATACAGATGTAAGATAGATTTTTTATATAATAAAAACCTTTACAGATACATTTCTATAATACAGATACATAAATAGATATAGTTTCTATGCAAAGATACAATATAAGCAAGTACTAAAGATACAGATACATTCAAAAATATGCTGCATACTGTAATGCCTTATTAGAGTGCAGCTAAAGACATACAGATATATTTTTGAAGACAGATACACTTGCAGATACAATACACTATGGATGCAGATACAATTTAATAAACTACAGCTACAATTGCAGCTGCACTGCATGCCTGCAGATATATTAATGAGTGCAAACAAAGCTTCAGACATATTGAAGACTGTATGGAAAGACATTGAAGCTTCACTTCTCTGCTGAACAGTCACAGATACCTTACAACAAGCTGCAGATACTTTACAACAAGATGCAGACACATTACAACAAGTTACATTTATAATTCAGCGATCGCTCAGCAATCAAATCAGCAAGCTATTCACAAGCAGTCCCTGCGTAGCTCAATCAATTCGCTTAATCTCAGTCACAGTTCGCTCACACATGTCAAGATACTTTTGTATCTTTTGCAAGTATCTTGGCGATTGTCGCATGATTAATTAAACAAATAATGCGCAGCAGAAGCCACCTTGCTGCTGCCACGCCCCGAAACGAATGTGAATGCGTGAATGAATGACCCAATGAATAGCATGAATAATCGATAGAGCCACAAAGCAATGGAGAATCCCCTCTATCCCCGTTCTCCGCTCTCCTTGTCGCGTCTTATCGCCTTGTCTGGGGCCTAAGATGACATTAACAATGTGCGGCGTATCTGTCTGGGTGCCTGTGGCCAGTGATTCATTTGGACCGCCTGCACAATTCATACAATTTATCTGGCCATGGATTAGCTCGACTTGTGTCCAGACAAACGCACCCACAAAATCCTTTTTGGGCCACTTGACTCATTAGGCCTGCATTGATACGTCCCCCCCCTCCCCCTATCATCAACCTGATGCTCATCATCGGCATCGTTTGCATCATCATCTTGTGCTGGCTCGCATGATTTGCATTAATTTGGCAAACGCTGTCGATGAACGGACGCGTCCGATAAGCGCTGACAGACAGCGCCCAGATCCGATCCGATCCGTTGGCCATTAATTAGCCCACGCCATGACGGCGCATAATAAATTACCAATTCATTGCAGCTTCTTCTGACTGCTCCTTCTTCTCGTTGCTGTTGTTGTCTCATCTGATTTGCCCTCACTGGGCATGTCCAACAAGTAAACTGCATTTTCACACCAAACGAACGCGAGCCGAGGCTGATTTGGCGGGTTTTTTGTTTTAGCCAAGTGGCAGAGCTTTTGGCAGTTCTTTAAGTGGTGACGAAATTAGCGTGAGTAATGAGTGAATCAATTGGTCAGCAGTGAAGATGGAAGCAAGTAAGTAAAGGTCGTTTGAGGTTAGTGCAAAGCTTAAAGAAAGGCTTTCTTTGGCACTTTGAGGGTTCTATACTCTGGCAGGCTTTTATTTTCGAAGATTGTTCGATCACTAGTTATATATAATGATGCAGCATTGTATTCTATTATGTATTTTCCCGCTATGGCACTGTTATCTTTTAAAATCAGAACTGGTCTTCATACAAAAAACCTAATTTCAGCTGATTGTTCCTATGGCAGCTATATATTTATAGTGGTTCGATTTTGTTGAAATTTTATATGCATATTATATGTATAAAAAAAATCACATGTAGAAAATTTGGTCGCCATATCTTGACAAATAACAGAAATCAGCCGATAGTTTGTATTGCAGCTATACGATATATCGGTTCGATTCGGCTCGTTCCGACTTATATACAGCGTGCAGCAAGAAGAAGCATGTGTAGCTAAGTTTCACCGACATACGTACCTTTAATATTGAGAGACTAGTTGGCGCTACAACAGAAGGACACAAGAATATACGGACTAACGGACAGACAGACAGGCCTTGTTCGATTCCTCAGTCGATGCTGATTCAGATTATATGCTTTATGTGGTCGGAGATGCCTTCTAAAGTGCTTTATAAGAAACTGGGAAAGATTAATATATTCCCTGTAATGGTATCAATATATAGATCTGTAAAAATTATAAAGATAATTTAATTTTTAGGGTGTCAGTATAAGTTAAAGGTTAAGGTTAGCATAGTATGTGGAACTATTATACCTTATAAACAACTCTTATATTACCTTTTTAAGGTTATTGCACTTAATAATAAGTTGTAAAATTGCCAGTTCCAGATATATTATTTAAATTTTATTAAGATGATTACATATTCAATTCTTGGAAACAGTTTTAATAAGCATATTTAATTGTGAAAGGGCTTGAGCTTTATACCTTTATTTTTTAATTGAACTAATTGAGCAATTATTAGGAACATAGTTTAACCATAAGTATATCATATTAAACACATTATTCAATAAATATTTAAAAATAAGCAAACAACCCAGTCTCTCTCTAAGAAAAAAGCTCAATCAACTTGACTTTCTCCTCTGTCTTAAATCAATTATCAGCTGTATACCATAAGAGTCACTCTTTCTTTTTATTTATTGAACATCGTGTGTATTTTGAACTACATTCTTAATCATTTAGAACCATAACCGATTGTCACTCAACGTATTTGCTCTAGGTTTCCATTTTTAGACTGAACTAAAAAGTTTCTTGGAAAAAAAACGAGAGTTCTTGTCAAGTCAATTGATAGCGCCGGCATTGACAGACTTATTGGGCATATCGGTAACAGCAGCAGCAACAACAACAACAACAACAACAATGCCTGTGTGGTCTCACTGTGCCTATGCAAATGAGCACAGTCACACACACAGACACACACACATACACACACACACACTGGCACACACTGGGCCGAAATTTAATTTATGCGCCGGCAATTAAACATGCATCATTTACAGTCGCAGCGACGCTGGCAGCGACTGCGACGGCGACTGCGACGGCGTCAGCGACAGCATCAGCGGAGGCGGCAACAGCGACACATGCGGCATCCACAGATCTGTCAACACTGCTGGGGGAACGTAACGGAAACCCGTCGCGACTCCACAACGCGCGCGACAGCAGCAGCTCGAGGCATTGTCCATGGCCATCATTTGTCAATATTAAGTTTAATTAGCAAACATTCGGTTCACTTTGCTCACTATAACAGGCATATATAGTATACACTAACAGTTGCCCAGCACTGTATATAAAGCACTTCTATATAGTGTCAGCACTTGCACCAAAGAACAGCAATTTGTTTTATTAAATTTGGGTCTCCTCATTTCTCTGCATCGTTTATTTTCATTTCGATTTGTAAACTGAACAGATTCTGTTTCAAAAACAAATTGTAGTCGACAGCAATGAGGTTGCTTAAGTGCAGCTAAAGGTCTTGGTAGTCTTTAAGATCTTCAGATCGTTAAACTTATGGAACTTAAAGTTTATTCAAGATCAACAATGGAAATTGTATTCCTGGATTGATTTTAGAGCTCTTCGGAAACCCTTCCTAAGATCGTTATTACTCTTCTTCCACACACGCACTGCAAGAACATGAAACCCTTGATCGTTTGCAGTATGGGAAGTGCAGCGTATCGAAACGCGTTGCGTATACGCCTCATTAACCCTTTCAACAAAATGCATAAATTTCATTTTTCATGCTTGTGTTGTTTTATGTGTCAGCGACAGCTAAAGAGCAGACGGGCAAGCATAAGTGGGAGCACAACGAAAATACCCTGTAATGTTTAACTTAGTGTGTACTCGATCTAAAGTTCATTTTGACTTTCTTAGTGATATTCTAGAGCACTCAATAAGTCAGCCATGCCTGCCAGCCCGCATAAGAGCATAAACAAGTACTTCAGCCCGCCTCAACTGCACTTACGCATACCCTGCAATTTGCAATCGACACTCGAATGCATTTTTAATTGTTGCTTTCATATTTCGCCAAATTATCACATCATTTTTCCTGCCCAGGGCACTTCAAAGCGCCTCGCTCGCTTTGCCCAACTTTCCACTCTCTCTCCTCCCCTAATGTGTTGATTCTGTGTGATCGCCGTCGCATAAATCATAAAAACTCAACTGAAAGAAAGAAAAGAGAAGAGTGTGAGGGCGTGGCTGGGGGAGAGATGAGGAAAGTCGGCACACTTGAAGCCATTTTACCATAGACAAATACAAATTTCATATTCGAAAATCGAAAAGAAAATATTTTTCCCTCGGCAACATTGCCAAGTGGGTGGCAACTGAATTAATTTGCGGCCGCTCTGCAGTGCCCCCTCTCCCCTCTCTTCCCACCCGGTCTACTCTTCCGCATTTTTGAATATTTTTTCGAGTTTGTTTTTAATGTTTGCGTGTCGAGGAGACGCAAAATAAATAAACTTTAAGTACTTTTCGAAATTGCTGCTGGGCTGTTTCGTAATCTTAAGTAGTGCGCCCTGCACTCAGCCAGCACTCACTCGCACACACTCGTATTCACACTCACACTCGCACTCGCAGACAGCTCGGCATGTTGACATATTAATGCAATTAGTTTGGGGCGCACTTCGTGCTAATTTTATAGTTCCCGCTTCTTTCAGTATTTACATTATTCATATTTGTCTCGTCTTCCCCCTACGACTTGCTTCCCCTTCTCGGTCCTTTAACCCTTTAGCCTCCCCCTGACAATCCTAGACAATTGTCATTTCATCTCTTGGCACGCACAAGAGGGGAAAGGGGAATGGGAGCTGCCTGCACTGTCTTCCCTCCTCGGCTGCAGCTGTTTCTGCTGCCAAATTTACGAGTCACGCTCCAAATTGATGCATCGCATCGAGCTGCTTAATGCAAGCAAAGCAGCGCAGTAAAATTGCCGAAAAAAGCTTGTTCAGCTCTTAAATCTCTGTCTCTGATCCCTGATCTTCAGTTCATTATGCCATAATTACTCAAGTTTTCCACAGTCATCAAAAGAAGATTTATAACCTGATTCAGAAATGACTTTTCTTGTATTTGCATGTTGTTTTATGATCTTGTTATAAATTTAAAATTCAAAAATACAATGAAAATGTAAAATTAATATAATTTAAATATTTTTGATGACTTTCTGTTTAATTTAAAAGTTTTATTATTGTTATTTAATTAATATATTTTACTTATTTATTTTTTAATTCATATTTGCAATATTTTAGATGACTTCATAGATTTGAAAATATTTAAAAATATAAAGAGAAATTTTAGTGGCCTATGTTCCAGTGTAGCCTGGTTTTGTGAATTCATAGACATACATACGTGTATACATGCTTTCAAATTACTCCCCACAGATGGCGTTCGCACTCGCCTGCCAACCTTGTTAACTAACATAAGGAATAGGCTCATACTTTCTTGAAAAATTTCTGTTTTTCTTGTCCAATTTGGTTCAAATTTGTGGGGTACTAAAATATTACAATGATCTTGGTATATAATAAAGTTAGAACCTTATGTCTTCTATACATCGCCTACAAACCGAGCTGAAAAATTAAATTATTGATTTGAGAGGGTGGTGGGCGTGGCACACAACACTTGAAATAATCTCGATCTGCGGAAAGTTAATAAGAACCTACATTCCGAATTTGGCGTTTCTAGCTTTTATAATAGCTGAGATCTGTACGTTTACACAGACCTACAGACAGACATGGCACAATCGACTTGGTTAGTGATCCTGAGCAAGATTATATATTCTTTATGGGGTCTGGCACGCCTGCTTTTACCTGTAACATACACTTGCACAAAGTTAGTTTAACCCTTTTTGACCATTTTCAATCGACGAAGGTTATAAAAACACTGAACTAAAAAGGAGATCTAAGCTTAGCTGGAGTACAATTGATCGCAGAACAGATCTTTCCTTTGCACTAAATACAATATACCATACAATTTTGATAAGATTTAGTACTGAATAATTTCATTTTCTACCAAGTTGTAGTCTGTCTTTCAAAAGCAGAGATTAGCTCGCCTGGCTGGCACTACAACAAAGGTGCTCGTTCTGGTTGTGGATAATTCGCTGTGCTCACGTTCCTTCTTTATGCTGGGCACAAGGTCAGCCTCTGGGAAAAGTGTCGCATTTTGCATTGTTTGGGCAAACACAATTTACACAACTCACTGCAGCAATTATCCTGCGCAGTTTGTTATTTTTTGATTATGAACCCCGCACCACACTACCCCGCTACCCTCCCCACCCTGTGCTCTCTCCATAGTTCGATCCCATTCCGTGCACCTTTGCAGCCGCTGTGCCAAACCGAATTACATGGCCTGCAACAAAGGGCGAAGCAAGTTTAGTTATAATTTATGGCAGCAGCGCATAAAAAAGAGAGAAGAGGAAAAGGGGAGGAGGGGGAAGCGAACAAAAAAGCAACTACAAAATGGGATGCTGTACGCGCTGCGCCCATTTCCGTTGCGCAGAAGGCTAATCAACATTTGTAACCCCTCGCAGAATGCTGCAACCACCCGGAGAGCGCACTCTCCACCGAGCTGCTGCGAGTTCATCTCTTTTGATCCCATTTCATCTGCTCTCCTGCTCTCCTCTCGCCTCGTCTCGCTCTCGTCTCGTGCTGTGCGCTTGTGCGACTTGTAATCCCAGCTGTAAATAGCTCCGTTGATCCCGTCGTCACCGCGATCTTAAATCATGTTTCTATTTATGTTGTCACAAGAGATTTGCGTTTTTTGCCCCCCTCCTGCCTGGAATCTGCATAGAAACTGTGGCAGCTCGGAGCCTCGAGCTTGGCTTGGAGGAAGTGTGGCAAAGCTGGCTTAAGTGCAACACGCGGCAACGCCCTTAGGCTTCAGTCTCTTCTGTGCTGCTGTTGCTGATGTTGGCATCCGGTTCTCAAGGGTTGCTGGCTGCCGCTTTTTATAGCTACCCCTGCCCGGGTCTATCGATCATCTATTTTAATTAGCGACAGCGTGTCGATGCCATTCACAAACTATCAATTTCACTCGGACACCCTTTGCACAGCTATTTACATAAGTCCCAACGATATGTGACGAATCTGAAGTGCGACTATAACAGTTTCGGTAACATACTCGCTTGGTGGGCGTGGCCTTTGGGCTAAGGAAGACAGCGAAAGACACTTAAAACCATCGATATATGTTATGGTTTATCGCTCGATTCACGGAGTTGTTGTGACTCCTCGACGCCTGCGAAGTGTGCGACAGCTGTGAGCTGCATTTGACAAATGGAAGACATGCGCAAGATTAGGGCAGAGTATACTCTATTCAGTGAACAGGAAGAGGCTGATGATGATGCCTGATAATGGTGTGATGCTTGCACTCCACTTGCCAAGGGGTAATTTCAAAATTGACACTCTCTATAATGAAAGTGATGCACTCTTAAATTCTACACTCTATTCAAAATTGTATTCAGTTAAGTAGAGTCACAATCAATTCGGGCCCGCTCTTCTACTTTAAAGACCTTGGCATTCGAATTCTCATTGATAACAAATTTACAAAAAGAAAAAAAATGTTTGTTTAGCTTGCTGATAATGCAAATCTTTGCATAGCTTTTTCAAATTCGAGGAATTTTATAAAAATAATGATTTCGCTGAATTCAGTAGTCTCTCAACCTTGGCTTTGTAGGCTCGTCTGTCATCTGGCAACATAATGATATCACTTCTGCAGTTTTTTTCGATTCTGTTTCTTATTTCCCTCTGTTTACTTCTTGGCAATGCAACAACTGTTTCCTATGTGAGTCCAAATGTGGACGAAACGGTAAGTCTCATCTTAGAGATGCCTTAAAGAAAGCTTTTCATCAATCTGCAATAGTTCTGCATGTCGCCCGAGATGCACGAGCAGTGCGGAGCTTACTGCTATCAGACCTTTAAGCCAGTGTTGGAACATGTCGTAGAACTAACCGAAGAAATTGCCAGAAGAGATGAGGACATTAAGAAAACAGAGGAGTTTGTGGAAAGGGCAAAGAACCAAGCAATCTCCTTTGGTTCTAATCTTATGGATGCCTTCGACAAAGAAGTAAGGAAAAAATATAAAAGATATTTCAATTCAACTTTTATCTAATCTATAACTAATCAATTCGCTACAGATTCAATTGTCAACACAAGTGACTGCTTCCCAAGGCTCAAAACCCTAAGCAAAATATGTTTACTTAATTTACTAAACTTTTTTTTGCAATAAACATTAAAGAAATATTAGTTTGAGTTTCATTTGAGTTTCCCCAATTTCGCTGTGTTTAATAAACATCTCTCTCAAGAAATCTCTCTGGGCTGTTTGATTGCAACAACAATTGATCACATTACTTAGTAAAGTCTTTTGTTTTTTTATTATTATTTTTCTACTGATTAGCTAAATTTGACGTCTTGTCTATGCCTCAAAAATGAAATTATTTTGATTTAGTCTTAGTTGATCTTTTGCTTTGCAAATACACAACAATATGTGCCCGACTATGAAGCTTCTTTTGCTTTTATTCACAATTTACTTCTGTGCAACTCTGGGCAACGCGACAATTGTTTCATTTATGAGCACAAACAAATCGGTGAGTTTTCTACTTCGAAGGTTGACTTAAGCTGCCTCTTAATAATCTCTTGTAGTTCTGCCAGTCACCTGGGATGCATGAAGAATGCGGTGGATATTGTTATCTGCTCATGCAACCAGTATTGGAAGATATCGTAAAACTAACTGAAGAAATTGAAAGGAAGAACGAAGACCTCTATGATGTTTCCGTTGAGCTGGTTAAAAAATCGAAATTAATGCTTTCCTTAGGGTTCAACGTAACGAATTCGTTTGCTGCCTGGGATTAGAATATGTATGTGAGAAATAAAGATTATTTAATTTAGCACTATCCCTAACTACATCGAAAACTATTTCAGGTTTATTACTGAAGAGGCCTCTTCCACTGAGCAAACCAATGAAACTTTTACTCATGTATTTCTCAATTAAATAAAAACATAAACAAATTCATAATAGACATTTAATCAGCTTCAATATTGTCTCGGTTTAACTTGAGGTAAATTGAACCTTTTTCTGTGCTTAGTTTTGCTCAGTGTACGTTTGTATAAGCTGGCAATTAATATGAGTGAGCTGCTCGAATATATTCGCAATTGATAATGAGTCATCGTAAATTGTTTACGGCTTGGCTGATAATGAATTCTATAGCTCTCACAGTTAGGAATAATCAATCTTATATACAAAAAAACCAAATTTAGTTGATTTTTGACATTTGATTTGGAAGCACAGAACATTATGTTGGGTACTCAGAAGCTTCTATTGCTTCTATTTGTTTTTTATTATTATATAAACTTTGGAAATGCGACAACAGTTTCCTATGTGAGACAAAAATCAGGTGATTTGGTGAGTTTTAAATGAGAAATTTAAGTTTAGGAACTTTAACTTTAAACTAAACTTTCCTAGTGCTCTTTGGCCAATGTGATGCATGAGAAGTGCGGAATATATTGCCATGGATCCATGAATCCAGTGTTGGAGCACTTCGCGAAACTGACTGAGGAGCTTGCTGAAATAGACAAGATACTTGTGGAACGTAAAGAGGCTTTAAAATTTGTAGACAATGTATTGAATGACTTGATGAACTGAAGAGCTGGTAAATTATGTAATGTGTATATATTCTGAATCATTAAAGCTCGTCAAGTAGATTTGTCAACAAGAGGTTATCAATCAAAGCGTACAGGGTATCTCCGCGGCTGCCAGAGTACTCTTTTTTGATGATTCATCGCTGCGCACCTTTCGTCATTGTTTATTCGTGATGTATACGAAGGATTAGCCTGTCATATCTTCATATTCTTCGCAATGAGTTCCCCCCCTGAATTGATGAGTGTGCTCTTCCCCCTGCTATGCGTTTCTTCTTCCCATCTTCCCGTCTTCCCGTCTTCCCTTCTTTCATCTTGTTCACGTCCCGTTCTGATGAGTAATTATTGAACGCATTGTGGGCTGTTCTATGGATTTTCAATGGGTTTTCAATTAATTTCGATGCATTTATGTTTTGTGTGGGTAACCAAAATGTTGTTTTGCTTAGCATCTTCCACAGCCTCCACTTCTTTCCTGCCTCCCTCCCTCTCTCTCTTTTTCTCTCTGTCTCGCCTGTTCTGTTCTCTTTATCGTCTGCTGCTGTTGCTGCTGTTATTGCATTTTGTAAGGTAAACATGCCAAGTGCTGCTGTCGCCCGTTGCCACCCACAAATTACACACACACACACACACATGCAGAGGCTGACTGGCTGGCACACGCATACAGCTGCACATTATGCAAATATTTACTTTGCGTTGATGAGGCTGATGAACAGGACGCCGATGCCGTTCTGCCTCCGCCTCCGCCTCCGCTTCTGCCGATGATGCCGTTTGAGGTTGTCCATTGATGAAGCCACTCGGCGCTCGGCACTCGGCACTCGGCACTCCTCACAAAGGGGGTAAAACGCAAAAAGTGCTGCACAAATAATGTCATACGGTTGCCTCATTTGCTTTGCCCACTGCCCCGCCCACCGAGCCAACGCAACGCGCTCCGCCCATCGCACATCGCCCACATGCGCAGCCAACCTGCAGCTGCCCTGTGTCAACCCCTTTTGCAACCTGCTGCGTGCGTTGGATATACCCTGTAATGGAAGAATTTATAAAGACGAACATTTACAAATACTTCTCGGTTTTTTGTTGATTTGGAAAATTATCAACTACAGTAAAACCTCTCTTGGGCGGACACTTACCTTTGGCCTAATTTTGCCAGGCCAAGCGAGAGTGCTCGCAAGGGCTTCGTTGGAAGAAATTCGCTTAAAAGGGTTGTCCGCTTAGGAGAGGTGCTTGCTAATGTCTAGTGTCCGCTTATTGGAGATTTCATACATAACATAGTCTCACTGTTTCTGAACTAGTTTCTAATTTTGTAGCTCTCTATTTTTAAGAGAGGTGCCCGCTTAAGAGAGGTTTTCGTCCGGGCAAGAGAGAGTGCGTGCAAGAACGGCGTAAAAAAAGTACGCTTAAGAAGACTTTTCGCTTTAAAATGTTGTCCGCTAAAGGAAGGTGTCCGTTTAAAAGAGGTGTCCGCTTAAGAGAGGTGTTCGCTGAAAAGAGTTTTTTTTCTAATCATAAATAACGTAGTTTTACAGTTTTTCATGAGAAGTGCCCACTACAGAGAAGTGTCCGCTTAAGGGAATATTCTTTGTAGTAATAAATAACATAGTTTTACAGTTTCTAAACTAGTTTTCAAACATGCAGCTCAATACAATAATACATTGCTTAGTTGTCTCAAGAGTCTCAGAGCCTCACAGGATATGCAGCTAGTCGCGTATACCTCGGCCAAATCAATCTAGCTGTCATTTTTTCTGTTACTCTGCAGTTTCTCAAACTGCTGTTAGCATAAATTTCAAAATTAAAATCGCAACGGCGACATATGCGCGCGGGTGTGCCCAGTACAAGGAGATGGGCTATGGAGGGGAGTGGGTTGGCAAGGGGTTGCCAGAGGGGGTTGTGCACACTCGAAAAGTAATTATTTCAAGCAAAAGACGGCGCCAGGGGATTCTCAGTTCAGCTTTGTATTCCTCGCTCTCTTTCTCTCTCTGTCTTTGTGCGGCATCTCGATGCGGCTTTTGTTGCAGCTGTCACTTCACTTTGACATTTCGCCGGGCATTACCTTTGCTCGCTCACTTCTTATACCCCTCTCTCTTGCTCTCTCACTCGCGCTTGTGCTTCACCCTCTTGGTAGTTGCAACAACAATGCATGTTTACATGCGCAATAATTATAAAATTTACGTTTTGTTGTAATTGTTAAATAAATCAATGTCACAGCGTTCTTCCCAAACTGCATTGTTCTCACTCTCCCCTCCCTCTCTCTCTCTCTCGTTCTCTCTTTTTCTGTTGCACTCTTGCTGTGCTCTTCCCTCAGGGGTTTTTTGTTTCGATTTAATTGCTTGTTAAAGGCGAATTGTGCAGCCATCGCACGTTGAGTTAATGATCCAGGAATGTGCTGACTTGCAATGGCCCGCCAAGTGTCCTGCAGGGATGTTGTACGAAAGAGGAGGAAGAGGGGGAGGGAGGGGAAGCGGCTGTGTGGGGTGACTGAGCACAACCCATTTTGAAATTTGATTTCCGTGCAGTTCGAGTGCAACACTTCATCGCATTGCTCACTCGCCTGCGATAGTTGTAAACTGTCCATCGAGGGATGGACTTGCAACCAGCTTGGGGGCACACACTCCTCATGAGAGTGTGAAGAATCATTTTGTAATTGCTGGAAATGTAAAAAGCAAGAATATTTCATTTCAAAGCCTTTGCAATTCAATCGCATAATTGAGCTGAAGAAATGCATATTTATCAAAAACTGCACAAAGCCAAATGAGTTTTCATACACTGCAAGGAAAATCTAGTGAGTTGGGGTTTGTCAAGTGATCTGGGAAAGTGTAGAAAGTAATTTTGAGAGGGTATTTCATTCTTCATTTATACATTCTTCTTATATAAGAAATGTTTGCTTTCCCTTGAAACAAAAGAATCTCAAAATATATTTCTGTTAACTAAAAAAAATAAACATTTTATTTGCAAGTCTTTTGCCTTATAGAGCGTTAGCTATTCGGTGTGCTCTTGCCCGAAAGACTTTCTCATTTGTTGCTTAGATGAAAATCCAGTCACACACAATCAATTTGATGTCAAAAATTATTTGGACCACAACAATGGAAATGCAGCTTCATTAAATATGAAATTCAAACTAAAAGCAATTGCAGACTGCACTCGGTTAGGAGTAGGAGAGAGTAGGGGGAAGGGGCTGCAGCTAGGACATGTCACTGGGCCTGTTACCAGCAATACGATTCCCTTCCTGCCTCCTCCTGGCCCCGTTTCCGATAGACTCAAGAGACGTTTTACAATTTTTGCAATTGCCGGGCGAGCACAAAAAAGCGGACGACAGTCAAAGCGGCGACTTGTGCACAGATACAAATGCAGCTGCAGATGCAGATACATGTGCAGATACAGATACATGTGCAGATGCAGATACATGTAAAGTTACAGATACATGTGCAGTTACAGATACATGTGCAGTTGCAGATAGAAATACAGACACTTGAAGTATTAAATAATTTGGTGCCATTGTGCTGACACCACGACGGAGCAAAGTAAGTGGGAATGGCGTGTATGTGTGTGTGTGTGTGTGACTGCATGTGTTAGTGTATGTGTTCATGATTTCAAATTATTTCTTCATTTTGTGCAAAAATATGCAAAAAACCCAAAGAAACTGGCACAAGCCAAGGCGTCATTGACGTCACTGCGATAGAGCTCAGCAAAGGGTATGTAAATTGTCTATTAAGCTCAGTAGAACGGAAATAAAGTAAACATTATGACTAATGATTATTCATTAATTTAAATAATTTATGTTTATTTGTTTAAAAGCTTTGTGTACTAAATTTCTTTATTGGAGATAAACTGATATCAAAATTGAAATTCTTTTTATTTCTTTTCTCAATTTAGAAGAGATTTCCTATTGCTTAAATTATTGATTTATGTATCTGTACATGTCATGATCAATATATATAGACAATGCACTTCTATACCAGATATTTCCTTTATATATATTTCACTCTTGCCTGTCTCGGATAGAGTATCAGTTTGTCTGCTTGGCGAACTCTGGCATAGTTCATATTTACTTTCTACTTATGTTATTGCTCGCATTGCTGTTGTCTGCATTGCTCGCTGTTTGATTCCTTCCATTTTTCAGCCATGTCTGCATGTTTGCATGCCCTGACAAAGGACAATGATGATGAAGAGGATGAAGAAGTTGTTGATGATGATGAGGATGATGAAGATGATGAGGATAATAAAGATGATGATGAGGTTGCTGCTGCTGCTGCAGAGCAAGATGATGAAGCTGCCGATGTTCTTCCTGCTCTGGCTTGGCAAAGTTGCTTTTTGTGCCAGATCATACGAGTGTAAGAATGAGTTTGGGTGTGAGTGTGAGTGTGAGTACACTCGTGTATTTGTATGCATTTCCCATTTGGCTCTTGTCATCTAGAATAAACAACGTAATTGCGAGTTTGTGTAGGCGACACAAAACGCTGGCGACAAATAGTCCGAATAATATTCGTTATACAAATATAGAAATATATAAGAGAAATATTTCGACAAGCTGAGGAGGAGGTTGCCATATTATGCGAGGATGCTGCCCACTCTTTGACCAGACTGGACATTTAGAATCGTTAATGTCAGCGTCTTTATGATGCAATGACCTTTGACTGCTTATTGGACTGCGAGTTGTACGGAACTGAGGCGACATGCAAGCGTTACATGCAACATGCTATAAAATTTATGGCACACGTGTATGTGCGACACGCGGCACAGTTACCCCGCATACCCCCGCACCTTCATACTCCTTCCTCCAGCCATACGCATTGCCATTGCCCCGTCCACAGCCATTTCCCGTTCCCGGAACACATGTGGGCCGCATCTGCAGCGCGGCTCGTCGAGAGATTTCAAGTTTCCTCAATGTTTACTTCATAATTTCTTTTTGAAGGCCCACCACAAACCTTTTGCTGCATGCCGCAGTTTTACGAGCTTATCTCTGTGATTTTTGTCGTTCTGCCGCAGCTGATACCCTGTATATGCCAGAAGAGGGTTTAGTGAACTAGTTGAGAGCAGGCAAATGAGTGAAGTAAGTCAAAAGAGAAGAGGGTAATTACTTCAGTAGAGACTAGATGAGAGCAGGAATTTATTGTGGAGTAAGTCTGCCTTTGTATAGGGTATCTACTGATCTATCACACTCTGCTTACCATATTCCTCTACAACATTTGCTTCACTTTGTTTTATGCAGGCAAACTTTGCGCTAGTCTTACAAGTAACTGCAGGGTATCTACACGTCCATCACACGGTACTTGCTTTGTCTTTTAACTATTTCTTCTCTTGGCTTCGTTGGCCGCTTTGCGAAGCGCCTCTCGTTGTTGCTTTTGTTGTTGTTGTTGGGCAATTAAAGCGCAGTTTCACTGCGAGATATTTATGTGCCGCAGCCGCCAACTTGTTGAGTGATTTGTACTTCTTTCAGTGGGGGGCGTGGCATGGCACTGCAGCAACTATGTAGCCCAATGATGAAGCTGTCAAATGTGCTACCCCCGCTCGCTCTCCTCTCCCACCCCTGGCAACCCACTTGAATGCACTCAAAAGTCAAATTCGATGTACAAATTTCATTTCGATTGTTTGCAAATTTCATTTGCCAGAGGGAGAAGGGGGAGGAGCAGCTGCTGGTCACCACCATGACGAACATCCGGCAAATGTGAGCATTTCACTGAGTTGCCGTACCTTAGTACCCGCTCCCCCTCTCTCTTTCCCTACCTCTCTACCCTGCACTCTCTCCCACGCCCAGCGACGTGCAGTTTTTCGCAGTTTTCCATTAGCAATTTCAAGTTGTCTTTGTTGTTGTTGTTGTTGTTTTTCGCACTTGAACGCATTCCAAAAATCTGAAAAACCCAAAAATCTCTCTTTCGATGTTGCGTGTTGGTTGCCCCTATTTCACATGGGTCAGCGGTCCAGGGGATTACACAAATTAATGACGCTGAGATCCGGCAATGGCAACGGTAACGGTAACGGCAAACGCATTCAATGGACACTGATTGCCGCCTGCCGCAGGATGCGAAGGACGCGCAATGGGCGGGGATTGTGAGGGCTGTGGGATCGAGTTGTGGTCTGCCAGGGTGGGGTAGTTACTTTGATACTTTCACAGGGATCACTGTCGATATCCTACTATAGGTATGTACAGTATTATATTGATTATATAAATACTACTAAGGATAAACCACAGCGTTCTTTTTATTATTTTTCATATAGGTAGCTAATTTATAATATTAGAATATTACTAAAAGCACATTTTACTATATAAAGATTATGACTACTTTTGGAATATATATAGTACACAAAAAATAGAACTAATGTTGTAATCTAAGGCTGCTTTAGTAGCTTCAAAACAATATTATAAAATATAATAGAGCTCTGTCTCTTATTTCTATAACTTAATCCTGCAAAAGGTATCTCTACTTTTCGTGCTTATTTATCAGTAAGAATCTTCACAAAGTTTAATCAACCCAACCCTTAATTTAAAGAGCTCAGCACACATTCAATGGATCATATTTTCTGCATATGCAGACTAAATTTCAAATCTGTAAACTCTGAAAAATCAAACTCCAAGCCCAAAAAGTTATTTTCATTTCTTTCTTGGGGATTTGCAACTGCAGCGAGCTAATTTGTAATTTTAATTTCGTTTATTGCCGCATAGAGTTGCCGCAGAGGAGCTGCCAAAAAACCAGAGACGAACATGAAGAAGTTCACATGGTAAAATACATATGCCATAGCTGATATGGAGTGGTCCAGTAGGGTGTCTTGGCAGTGGAAATATGAGTGGAAGCCGCAGACAAAACGAGGCTTTCGGCATATTTCTGGCAACATTTGGTGGCATGCCAAGCGCTGCAGCTGCTAAGAGGGACAGAGAAAGAGGGAGAGAAAGAGAGGGAGAAAGAAAGACAGAGAGAGAGGGAAGGAGGGAGAGAGGAAGAGAGAGAGTGAGTCTAGTGGCAGTGCAATTTTACTTTGAACCTCCCGCTGGGATGAAGAACAAACACCGTGAGTAGCAACAGCGAGAAAGTTAAGTGAGAGGGAGGGTCGTGAAGAGAAAGGGGGAGGAGGAGAGCCTGGGAAGGGCCACTCGATGGGACAATTGTTGAAATTGAAGAGGCCGCGACGCATGTTGCAAAATGTCGCAATTTGCCGGTCGCGTGTGGCACGTGATGTGAAAAATGATGCACACACGCCTCGAGTAGAAACTGCCGTGATCGGATCACAACATAATCTGGGCCACGTTATCACTTTGGTAAATAGCAGCCGAAGCCGTAGCGGCCAGCTCGAATATCAATCAATTGTTCATCGTGCAGACCCCTCCCCTGGCTGCTGCACCCTCCCGCTACTGCAACCGAGTTCCCTTTTTCGATAATCTCTAAGACATTTGGCGAATTGCCCAACTGAGCTCTGCGGGGTTGTTTTTCTGGCATTTTCCAGTGCAGGCGACAATGCATGGGGCAACCAAATAAAATTGGAAGTTGGAATAAAAATAAAAACAATTTCAATGCGATGCTTGAAACCCGTGAAGGTTATCGGCACATGACGCCACTCCTGAGTCGCGATAAGCTACACAGACGCCTCGACAGCAGATGAAATTCAAAGTAAAACTCGCACAGGGTGCTCAGCTTGTCACTCGAGACCCGACGACGACGACAGCGGGCAACATCTAGCATCAAATTTCAATCACTCCAAAATGGGCCACACATTGTAATGAGTGTTCTGTCACTGAAATATGTGCGAGATAAAGTTGCCATTTTATTACAATTTTTTAATTACTGAATACCCTTTTACACTTAAACTAATGTTGTTACTTTCAAGTTGAAGTATGAGTTTCAGATTAAGTTGAGTTCCTGTAACAACATGAATCAACTCCTGAGCCAGCTCTTTGTCACGCTTGCGGTTCGAAAATTATTTAAAAATATATAAACGGTGTTTCTATATGTTTTGCACTCACAGGCTTATCAGCAATACACTGCACAAAATGATTGTGAGCTTTAGTTTCTACCTTAAGGTAAAATACCTAGACGTTAAAGGGAAGAAAGAATCATTGAAGAAAGTATCATAATTATTATTATTGATGATTTCCCAATGATTTTCCGATATTTTTTTATTTTTTTTTTTTCGAAAGGTAATTTTGTAATTTTTTCGCAGTGTAGATTAAAATCACAATGTGGCCGAATTATGGGCTGCATATATATAATAAAAAATGTTTAATGCCTTCAGTTTTGTTTTAATTGTTTTGCACGTCGCACCACAATGAACTTCCGCCTTTATATCCAAGTGATATGTGTTTTATTTATCGCAATCTTAAAATGTTATTCAGCCGACCCATTTTTTTGTAAATTTTCCAACCAATTGCGACAAAAATCACGCACAACCGAAGAGTTAAATTCGCAAATTCAGAAACTAAGCAAACAACTCGAGTTCGAAAGGGAAAGAGCTGAAAAGAAATGCGAACCCATTGAGCAGGCGAAATTGGAAATAAAATTAGAGTTCAGGGAACAGTTGAACAACTGGAAAAACAAACTGAACGAGTTGAACATCAACTTTGACAAACTGGATAGCATATTACCTAAGGATGTCGAAGAAGAGGTACCACCAAACAAAATCGATGATGTGACGAAAGCTATAGCCGATTTGAAGTTTGATATCGGCAAGTATATAAGTAAATTCAAGAGTGTCGATGAGGAGCTGAGTTCCCTGAGGGCGCAAAATAAGTCAAATATCGAAATTATCAAACAGTTGAACAACCAGTTGACCCAGCAGAAGAACCACTCCCAGCTAGTGGAAGCACAGCTGAAGGCGAAGGAGGCGCAGATTACCGAACATGTCGAGAGCATCAAAACTCTCCAAGAACAAAGAAAAGCTCTGCAAGACCAAGTGAATTCGGGTACCTCAAGCATTCGGGACCTAAGGGATCTTGTGGAGACCTACATGTCCTACTGCCACGCAAAGAATTGTCAGTCTTTTAACAGTTCATCCAGTGAACATGTCCTTACTCTGCAGGGTAGCGCTGGTACCTCCCAGCCTCTCAAGGTACTGTGCAACGCTCGCATCGCAGGACCTGGCTGGACAGTTGTGCAAAGACGTTTCAATGGCAGTGTCGATTTCTACCGCAACTGGGCTGAGTATCAGAAGGGATTCGGCAACGTTGATTCTGAATTCTTTATGGGTCTGGAGAATCTGTACCTGCTCACGAAACAAGAACCTCATGAGCTCTACATAGAAATGGAAAGTTTCGATGAGGAAACACGATATGCGCGCTACGACAATTTTGTGATTGGTAGTGCCAACGATGATTATGCTCTAAAGTCCCTGGGAAAGTACTCGGGTACGGCAGGAGACTCCCTACGGAGCAACTTGCATCAGAAGTTTAGCACCTACGATCATGACAGAGACGCCAACCCCGAACACAATTGTGCTAAGATATTGTCAGGTGGTTGGTGGTACGGAAAATGTGGATTCACGTAAGTTATTTTCGAAGCATCAAATCCAATTTATTGCCTTTAATCATTTGTTTCTTTATCTCTTTCTTCTGTAGCAACTTGAATGGCAGATATAATGATGGGGACTATCCAGATTATGGAGAACCTGCTGTCTTCTGGAACGATTGGCTGGGATATGAAATTTCACTGAAATCTGTTACTATTATGGTTCGTCCAAAATCGAAATAAATGAATTCATTTTATACATAAATAAACAAAACAAGTGACTAACCTTGGTTTTCCATCCATCCAAGTCTACTAATGTACGTGTATATATTGCGAATTTATTTGATTAGAATACACAGCAAGAAAAAGCTTGAAAGCTGCTCGGCTGTGATATACCCACTACACTTTTTTTTTTTTTTTTTTAAATATTTCTTTTCTTTTATTGGACAAGTACACTATTACCCATTTGGGCAACTTAACCTAATCTGTAACAAATTAATGGGTTTTAAGTTCTGCACATTTTGTGTTGCATACTTTCAGGGCAGGGCTTTAAAATCAGTTCATATTTAGAATTTCTTAAATAATTTCTATCTTAATTTACTGATCGCAACCAAATTTTAAGAAATCATTTGAATGTTCATAGTTTTTGTGTTCACCCAAACTGAACTGTCCTGCATACTTGTTGACACCAATTTTGGTAGTCCTAGGCTGTTGATGGTGATATGGTTTGTGGGGTCTGCCACGCCTCCTTCTGTCCGTTACATACATTTTCGGTTGGCACAAGTAATTGTACCCTATTGGTACTGGGTATATAAGTCCGGTCGCATTCATGTGGACTAAAACCTTATCTCTAAAGTATAAACAATATTTTTTTCTTGTTGTCGAAGTTGTTGAGCTATTTCTAAGCTGATTTCTATAATATTGTAGCAGTCTTATCAGGAGTGAAAAGTGCATGTATCAAGTAGATGAAACTGAAACATAACATTCAGCCAGTTGATTGTTAATTTGTGTTGAGCGAGCATTGCAAAGCGCGACGTAAAATAAACAAACTTTAAATCATTTAATATACAAAAGTATATTACGGATATATATACAATGAAGTTGTTGGCAGTTGTAGTATTTATATTGCCAGCGTTCTCTGTGCTTGTCGCGGATCCTAAAACAGATAAAGAATACTGTAAACTGATTGATGATGAATCGTTTGAGCAAAACATTGAAACCATGGAAATGAATGTGAAAGAGATAAATAAGCTGGAAATGGAGATAACAAAAATCGAAAGTGATTTGAATATGGAGGTCGAGAGCGATCGTCGTCAAAAGGAAATGTACACACTAGGTTTATTTCGAAGTGAACTGTTGAAAAGACATCCAACATTATGTCTGCCCGAAACTGGTGAGACAACAGAACATTCAGTTAGAATATCAAAATCTCGATCGATTAAAGTAGTCTGCGACGCAGAGATCGCCGGACCCGGCTGGATTGTGATCCAGAGACGAATAGATAATACAAGCTTTGCTCGCACCTTTTCTGAGTATGAACAGGGATTTGGTGACCCTCATGGAAGCTTTTTTATTGGATTGAAAAAAATTCACGAACTAACATCGTTAACAACGTCTGCGCAGCACGAATTATACGTCTACTTAGAGCACATCAATAAAACTTCCCGTTATGCAAAATATAACGACTTTGAGATTGCCAACAACGGGTGGCTCACAAGATATAACCTCTACCTAGGAAATTTTGAAGGCGATGCTGGCGATGCACTACGAGATGTTGAAGAAAAAGAATTCATGCCAGAATGTTATTGGTCTGGTGGGAGTATTTACACGCCCTGGTGGACCGACTGTGATATGTACACGTCTGGGTATGCAAATAATTAAGCAGCCAAGCAAATTCATGTATTGTACTTATTATTTATTTTTGTTCGAATCTAGACTGAATTCGGTGTCCAGTACGTGGAGCACTTGGCCTGAGCCCTTGGCTTTTGTGCAAATGATGATACGACCCGCTCTCTCTAATTAAGATTATATACATATATAATATACTTATGACACAGCTTATAAATGTAAAAGCAAAAAAAAGAATAAATACAATTTGAGAACATTATCGCCAATTCCAGAGAGGAATTTCTAGGAATTATTATCAACGATTTCTTGCTCTTTCTGTAGAAGACGCCCCAAGAAGCTGAAACTATACTCAGCATATTTTAGTTGGTTTTTGACTCGCTCGCGTAACAATGTCGAAATACTGGGCACTGCTGATCATCATTTCGATCTTTCGTCTGCATTTTGTGGTCTCTTTTTGTGAGGATGTGAACGATAAATTCGAAAGAATTGAAAAGCAAATGGCAGAAAACGATCTGCAAATTGAGATGTTGAACTCGAAAATCGAAGATCAAATAAAATGGTTTAACCTCGATGAGGTGTTCAATGTTATTAAGGAAAATTTTTCGCCGAAAGTTCAAAACCAATCGCCCGTTCAAAAAATAAATAAGCCAATATATAATGAGAAGATAAATCCTGCAGCTGGAAACCTAATTGAGATTTTAATATACCGTAAAATTGATAGTTCTAATGGTTTCAATGCAACTTTGGCTAGATATGAAAATGGATTTGGAAACAAATACTCTAATTACTTCATAGGATTAAAACGGCTTCATAAATTGACCAAAAAGCCCAGTTCCTTACTTATTAAAGCAGACTACTTGAATAATACCCAATTACTTGTAAGCTATGACAGTTTTAAGATCGCTGATGGAAAGGACGAATACAAAATAATTTCATTGGGAAAATCCCATGGCAATGGTGTTGATCCGTTGAGAGTATCGGAAAATATGGTTTTCAAAACCTGGAACCACAGCAACACTGGTTACAACTGGGCTTTAGTACGTGGCTATGGTTGGTGGTTCGACAAAAGCAGTAAACCCTGGTGAGAACAAGTTCAAAATCCTCAAGATCTATTGTTTTATATTACTTTGTCTTCATAGGATGCTGGAGAACGTGCATAAGTTTGAAATGAAGCTGCAATTTTATAGACAATATAATGGAAAAGTTCACAACATATTATTGTAAATTTGTATGTATTGCGATGAGTTTTTGTGAAAATATATTGTATGTATGCACGAAATAAATAAGATTATGGACAGACAGCTGATACGAGTTCACGCGTGAGGTTTTAAATGTATTATGCCAAACTTTCTCTCAACATTAGGAGATAACAGGCAGGCGATGTGTTTGAGTAGAAACACAATATTCAACGAAACAGTTTGACGTAATATATTTGTTAAGATCTGGAATCAAGAATACTCACTTCATATATTGAAGACTTACTTCAGACGATCTCTTGTTAGACCTTTCACTCTTGCCGGAGCACAGAATATGCAAAATGTTTTCAATGAGCATCCGCGCACAGTCTCTTTTCAGTATAAGTTTTCTTCCCATAGACATGTATTTGTAGTACTCATCTGTATACATATGTAATGAGATCAAGTTCAAGCTGATCTACGCTGTCTGTGGGCCCCTATCTCGAACAGTTCATCATCGGAACTACAAATGCGCAACGCTCATCCGAATCGGAGCAATCATAAAGCGCGTCATAGACATTCGGACTACGAACGATGCTCAGAGAACGTTGAGCAAACATTCGGGGCAATTAGAGCGCCCTGATAGATAAGAATAAGAGAGAGAGAGAGGGGGAGAGCAGAAAGGAAACCAAAACAAACACTCGCACTAAATGATGCGCTCAAATGTAACAAATCGAAACAAGAAATATAAAAAAAAATGAATTTCATTTTGTTTGGCTTTTTTTTTATTTTTTGTGGTCTATTTATTGTTTTTGTTTTTTATGACCCAACAATAAAAGCCACACACGCGGCCTGCCGCCTGCCCACTGTGCTTGATGATCCATAGATGCATACGATGGTACCATCATATCTAAAACCGGCGACACTTGACAATGGCGACGTGTGGTCCATGCCGAGCCAGCGACTTGGGACCTCGAGCTCTGAGTTATGAAACGCACTCTCGGGGAGATTGAGGGAGAGAAAGAAAGCAAGCAAGCGGCAATTTGGAATGAGCGGCAAAGTGAAAAAGTCGTGCAATAAATTAAATACTTCAGAGTGCACTTAAGATAAAACCGAGGAAGGGGGGAGGAACGAAGATGAAACTCGAGAAAATAAAGAGGATTCAAAACCGAAAAACCAAAATGTGGGTCAACTTGTTGTCAAGAGTTCTTCGAGTTGAGGCCACAAAATTATTCAATCGTATTGCGACAATTCGCAAGATATAAACCACAATTTCTGGAGAAGAGGGAGGGGATCAGGCTTAGGCATAGGTCGCCCAAGGGTCGGTTTTGGCGCAAAATGAAGCTATCAAAGTGGTGGACGATTTCAATGTCAGACGAAATCAATAAATCGCACAGATAGGGATTACTTCCAGGTGATTAGCTGTGTGTCCATGTCTCACACTCGACTGCATATTCCGGCCAAATTATGCACAAAAGGTGAGTCCCGTAACATACGCTTCCCAAGCCCGGAGGCACTTACGCCTGAATGAGTTTTTCACACGTACATCGGGTGTAGGCAAAAATCATAAGGCAAATTATTTCTCGGCGTAAGGCAGCCCGAAAATGCCAGTCAATGGGCAATGCCAAAGTTTGCGGGCCACGTTTGCCAAAAGGATAATTAATAATTCAATGAGTTAAAGTTGAATGCAGTGCGACAGCGCAAGGCGGTGGACTTGCGTGTGTGTGCACTGAGAGAAAGTGTCAGGAGGTCTTCTAAAATATATGAAATAATAATGAGTTTCTCTCGATTTCTTGCACTGCTTCTTAAGCCTTTTCTTCTCTCAGTGTAGAGCCGTTCATACAGACGAACTGTGGCACATATGCTGCCCCCGGGGCGCATGCCACACAATTCACCTTGAAGGCAACGGAGAAGCGAAGATTAATTGCAGCTGAGCCTTTTGTTGCCGGCACTTATCTTGCCCAGCTCCCTCTCTCTTTTCCTTTCCTCTCTCTTTCGTAACCTTCCGCACTATCTGCGCGATAAGGAATTTTATTCGTAGCTCAGGGAAAAGGGTAGAGAGCCGAAGATGCCGGCGCAGGCAACTCACGTAATTGCATTTTGTTTGGCATCTCATTTTAGTTACGGTCTGGCAAACTGGCAAACTGGCAGCCCGAGTCGCCTCTTGATGATGTGGATAACGCGCCTACGAGCCTACATAGGTGTCGCCAAGACGATTAGGCAGCAGCATCTACGGCAACAGCAACAGCAACAACAGCGACAACTACAATGAGTGCCCACCATGAATCAAAACCAAGTTTACCAGAACTAACAGAGCGACTGAGCAAAGAGAACAGAGGTAAACGAGGGGGTAAGGAGCGGAGCATAACTGAGTCGATTCGTTAACGCCGCCCCGACTGTCACAAGACTTTGAATAATGTGGCGCTCATTTGAGTTATTGTTGTCGCCACAGCGTAGACCCCGAAGTGCCCGAAAGGCTCTGGGGCTGTGCCCTTTTAGCCAGAATTCGGAGCACTCACAATTTGTCTCCAGCCCCTTCTCTCTCCCTCTAACTCTCTCTCTCTTTACTTCTCCAGCGAGTGATCTAACAAGAATTGAAACAGATCAGCTGATAATGAGCAGGCGAAACGGAAAGCGCAGCAGGTAAACGCGTGTTTAAAGTGTTTTGAATAGAACTTAAGAGGTAAATTACTCATAGGAAGGCAATACTGAGATTTAAGTTTAAAGTAGAGTGGATAAGATGTTTCGAAATACAATAAAATGTAGATCGGATAAGATGTTTTTAAATACAATAAAATTTAAAATTATATAACGATGATATTCCGTTCCATCTACTATACCTTCAATGAGTCATTGCCCATTAAGTTCTATATCAAAATAATTCTCAAAGTTTCCTTATCTTACCTCTTTAAAATATTATCTATAAGTTCGCTATCCCAATCCCTCTGGAGCACCCACAGCAAGCACCTAAGTCGCAGTACCGTTAATTGTTCCCTTATATGAAATCGAATATTGTTTCATTCCCAAGTTCTCTCACAACTGTCGCATTGTTACTGGCGCCAGCTTCGTTCGGATCTCACAGCTCGAACACTTCAACTTTACAGACATCTGTTTATCTCCGAGAAGTTCATTTTGGAACCAGTTCTGAATGGTTTGGAAAGAGTTATTCCAACACGGTTGATGATTAAGCGGCGCCATTCTGTGCTCACCTGCTTCATTAAATCGATGCATTTTATAATTTGTTTGTATCGCCAGTTCGAACAGTTACGAGCGGCGCCTCCGCCCCCGTCCACGTCCCTGTACCCTTCCCCTTCTCTCCTCTCAGCACACTCTATGATTCAGTCTCGTGTTTCTCAGCTCGTTGCCGTTGCGCGTTCATTAAACGAAACGAATGCAACAAGCTACTCGAGTTGATTTTGGATCTTTGGCTGAGGGGTATACGTAGAGTGAAAGTAATTTTTGGTATTTTTATGGTCTGCAAAAGAGAGAGAAAGAGAGGGAGAGAAAGAGAGGGAGATGCCATTAAGACTGCATTCCTTTAGTGCGTTGCTTGTCAAACATTTTGACTGGGTGTTGAAAGCTCTTCGACTCTAAAGAGCATCCAGCACTTTACACCGAATTGCTCAATCCGAGTGGCTCGAAGTCTCCCCCACTCTCAGTCTCTCTCTCTCTCTCTTTCTCGCTCTCTCTCTTGCTGTACATTAGGCATTCTTTGGACTGACAAAAGCGATTAAAATAATTGGCTCGCGACGATTCGTCGACTTCTTTTGTGTAAAAGCCATTTGCATCTGATTTATTGCATTATAAATTGTGCGCATGCCTAAGTAGCTGCGATTTTGACAAAAATTTAGAAAGTAGTCGTCATAGAGAGACAGAGAGGGAGAGGTAGAGAGAGAGGGGGAGAGAGAGAACGCCCCAGACTAAGTAAGTGTGCGATGGCATATCTCCATATAGACAAGACTTACAAGCACTCGTATTTTATAGACGCCGCACTCATAAATTATGCCTAATGAGCTGGTGTTGCCACAGACAGCGCCTCCACAAGGTTTATTGTATTACGGTTCCTAAACTTTGGCCATGGCACGAAATTATAATTGGAAAGGAATCTTCAATGAGCCGTAGCTGCTGTAGTGCGAAACCTAATGGAACTATCCATCAACAATGAGTGATCTACTGGCACTTGGTTTCACAATGTACTGACGACAGCTTGAGGAGTATTAATAGACTGGTTTTGGTATATATATTATATATTCATGAACATCAGGGCAAGAAATAGGAAAGGGCCAATCTTAGGTTTTTTTATTTTAAATAAGTTGAATTTGTCTAATGAATGCAAAGGTTTTTTTTACTTGCTAGGAACTATATATCGTTGAAAGGTACAACTGTAATCAAGCATAAAATAACTCATTTTGATTTGAGTTGTTAGTGAAAGACGCATGGAAGATGGGAAAAAGATCATATGAGTCATATTATAGAGGAAAAACAGTGGGCACTGACTAAAGATATTCACGAAGTTATTGGCCGTGTCTAGTCAGAAAAAACGAAATTTCGTGCTCGAGAAAAGCGGAGCCTTCTGAGCTTAGTGACGATGTTCTAAGGACTTTAGTTGCGAATAACTCACGTATTTGACGAAGAGGTAATTGAACGCAAAATAAAACAAAGTGACGTATGTCGATTTTTGTTCAGATCTAAACAACCTTTTGGTCGCTCGTGATTTATAAGTGATCCTGTAACAATGTTCAACAAGAACATAAACAGGCCACCGAAACCTTTCAGGTGGATTGCATCCGATGAAGGTCCTGCTGTGCATTTGTGGGATATCCGGGCGTTATCTATTTTGAGCTCTTGCCGCTGGAGAAACGATCACTGCCAACAGTATTGTCGAAATTGGTCGAATTGAAGAAAGCAATTGATGAAAAACGTCCGATTTTGGCCAATCGAAAGGAGTTCTTTTCCATCATGGCAACGCCAGGCACATGTTGCAAAACCGACGTTGGCCAAACTGAAGGAGATGAATTGGGAAATCATGCCGCATCCCCCATATTCACCCGACATTGCACCTTCTGATTATCATTTTTTCGATCGCTGCAGAACAATTTGAATGGAAAAAATTAAAAACTGTGGAAGACGTCAAAACCACCTTGACACCTTATTCATCGCGAAATCGCGCGATTTCTATGAATCAGGCATCCGTAAATTGGTTGAACGTTGGGAGTGGATTGCCGAACATGATGGCGAATACATAATTGATTAATAAAAGCGTTTTCTTCAAAAAATTTCAATTTTAGTTTTCACTTGAAATCGGGCACGAACTTTTGCACTCATCCAATATATATTCATGAACAGAAGGGTTAGTAGGACCGATTTAGCAATAGATGGTAACTAAGTAAGGTTTTTTCTGTGCTGAAAATATCAAATATAACTGTATTACTAATGGAGTGTATTTGAAATATATATATTCCTGAACAGCAGGGCGAGTATGGCCGATTTAGGAATAAATAGTTATAAATAAATGGTAACCTAGTTAGGTTTTTTCGTTGCTGAAAATATCAAATATCAATTATTAAACTAAAGGTTGTTTCTTGTTATATACATATTCATGAACAGCAGGGCGAATAGGGCCGATTAATGAATAAATGGTAACTAAACGTAAGGTTTTTTCTTTGCTAAAAATATCAAATATAATTTTTTTTTACTTAAAGAGTGTATTTTGTATATACATATATGTATATATAAAATCATGAACAGCAGGTTGGGTAAGTTTAATAGAAACTAGGTGAGGTTTCTCCACTTGCAAACATACCAACTACGTCTTTTATGAGAATTACCTTCACACTGGTTCTTAGAATCGAAAACACTTCTGAATATAGCTTGGGTAGGTCCCTAGACTATTTGTTTATGGCACTGTTCCACTTTCAGCTGTTCATTAGAATATTTTCCATGGTGCGGCTTATCGCAAGATAAACAATTTCCCAATTTCCAAACAGTTTGTCACCTGCCCACGCAATTTGCAAGCAAACTCGAAGGAGAAAAACCTTTTCTTTTCATTCTTCAGTTGTGCAATTACAAATTGTCATATCACGCGCTGATAAATCCCTTTCTTTCCCCCTCTTTCCACTTTCCTCTCCTTCTCTTTACCTTTTTGTGGTGGTTTTTCCTAGATGACAGTGTAAATTTCCTATCGCTGGCAAATATTTACCGAAAACTGATCAAAAGGCGAGCGCCGCCCCTGCGGATAGATGGGAGAGTTAGTGGAACTTGCCGTGTGGCACAGGGGGGGTGGCGCACAGGGTTGCCACGTTCCGGTTATTAATCAAAAGTACACAATTTTTTAATGATGTTGGCGCATGACATCGAATTGTTGCTATTCTTGCTGTTGTTGTCTTTGCACGGCTGCGATAATATTTGGATTAGTTCAAGTCAATTGCATCTTGGCAAGAAGCACAACGCGTGCTGGCCAAGGAATAAGGATGTCGCCTGCAATGAGACGAATCTAATGTTGCACACGTGCCACCAATGGACGCCGCTGCAGCTCCCAGTGGGTGGTGGGTGGTGGGTGGTGTGTGGACTCCAAGATAGCCTGCCCCAAGTCGGGCAAGTTAAATGTTGTGTTAAGATTAGCAGCGGCCAAACGTCGCGCCAAGTCCACAAAAGCGGCTTATCGAGTGGATTGGGCAAGGGTTCCCTTTATTCGGGTTCAGTTTCGGGTTCAGCTTCGCCTTGCGGTTTTCGGTTTTGGAATCGCACTACGTGCGCAGCATTATCAATTCCGAGAGCGAAATGGAATGCGGGCGACATTATCGGCAAACACAAACTGTATAAGCCGAATGCGGTTTTTGTTTTTCCCGTTTTCCTTTTCCCTTTTTTTCCAACAGTTTTCTATGCCGGCTGACTGCCTAATGACCTCGCCAGGATGTGTAGCCAGGCGCAGGTGTTGCCCGAGGCGCTGTCATAAAATATGCTCACACTACGCATAATTTATGACTGGCCCCCAAGAAATCGAATCGCTAAATGCAAAGCAAACTGCAGACGGGCTTATCGAACAGCAGAGCAAACAATAGGCAGACCAAACAGACCAAACGGACTTGGGTACTTCGCACCTCGCCACTCTGCGTGTGGCCGTCAATAGTTGGGAGATAAACCCAAAAGCCTTAATGAGCTAATCGGTAAATTGGAAATTACTTTCATCAATTCGACAAAGAAAAGGCAGGAGAGAATTTCAATTAGCTGAATGGAATTATAAAAATTTAAAGACATTTAATAATGAGTTCAAAGTTATTTAATAAGGTGAACCCCAAGAACACTGAAAATTTATAAACATATTCTAAATGCAATAAAATTTAATTAAACAAACATCTAAATTAGACTTCGATTCAATTAGTTCACTTTATTTCTGTTTAATAACTTTCTCAAAGTTAAAAGATATTTCATATTTGGAAGACAAGGAAATCAAAGCAAACTCTCATTAAATTGCAACTGCAGAATGCGCAAACATTTATCATAATCTGGCGGAATTCTTCTAGAATTTCCACACCTGCATACTCCCAATCACGACCCTTTCACAACTCTTGCCACACACACATACACTCTTACACTTGTACACACACACACAGACAGTCTCCACTGTACTATGGATAAATTGAATGGCAAATTTGTCTGTCTGCGTAGCGAGCAAAAACTTTTTAATTGAAAAAACAATTTTTCTACAATTTCTTGTTCAATTTTTTTTTCGGTTATTTTTGGGGCGTGGCCGGGGGCAGTCGCTCACACGGACAGTTTCAAGTTTCATAAATGTAGCTGAGATTTTTGTTTTTCTCTTTTGCCTGTAACTAGTTTCTGCAACTTGCCAAAGGGGGTGTGAGTGCGGAAAGCAGTATGTGAGTGGGAGAGAGAGAGAAAGAGGGAGATGGCAGTAGTGGCACGGCGGCCATTTATTGACTTGACTTCCGTGCGTATGTCGCAATTTCCGGTTTACGGCAAACGAAATAAAAACGTAATTTAATGCAGGATGAATCGAGCTGCTGACGCCGCCGTCGCCGTCGCAGTTGCAGTCGCAGTCGCAGAGCCGGAGATGGTGTTGACCCACGCATCACTCTGGGCGTTAATTGAACTCGTAAGATTCGCCACTTTATGCCACAGTCCCGGGCAGCAATTAAAGATGTGAGGCAACCAAACCGGGATGGGGATCCACGTCACAGATCTGACAAGTTTATTGAATTCTATTATAATTTTCACACTCTGCTCTGAGTTGTGTGCGATGAGTTGGGAGTTTGATCGAGTCGCAGTTGCGAATCGAGTTTGTGTTTGAGTCGCAGTTCGATTCGCTGGCAAATGCACTCGGTCATATTAGTGGTTTTTATGGGCTCCCTCGATAAGCAGTATGCACTGAAAGACGCTTGACTCTAAGCCGACTTGCTGAGTGGACAGCTGCGAGGGTGGGCAGAGAAGTAGTAGTAGAAGTTTATATATTTGAATTTAAATATGCTAGAAAAACTTTGTATATTTATACCCGCTACCCATAAGGTGAAAGGGTATAAATACCAAATTCCATGCGTAATTTAAAAGCAGGGCGGTTCATTTTTTTTCACAAAATAGCTTAAGTCAATACCTTAATGGTTTCTGAAAATTTGGTTGCGATCAGGTAATTAATATAGAAGTTATTTAACAAACAAATTTATAAGTTGCTCAATTGCAAGCTGCTCCCTGAAGTATGCAACAAAAAAATTAACTTATAATAAAAGATATGTATTCAAGGAATTCAGCTTATTTTTACTGCTTTCAAGAAGGTAGCAAGTGAAAAATATAATTTTTCTTATGTTTTTTAAATATTTAATAAATATTAAAAACGTATTTATCATTTATTAAAAGAAAATTCACAATAATGCAAATACACTTATCTAATATCTCATGATCCAGAGTCTGAGCTTTACATAGCATATCCCATGCTGCAGTAGCAACTCTAGTTTACCCTCCTACTTCCACAACCCTTGAACCGCCCCTCGCTTGCAGCTGACCAATTGCAGGCCAGCACACCTGCCACTGCCACTGCGCCATTGAGCTGCTAAACTCACCTGGTTTATGGCGCCGTGAAACTGCGGGCGCTCCATTTGCACATTCGGCTGCGGGTTAAGCCGGGCTCTATCAACCCCTTCGCTTCCGCTCCCCTCATCCCTGCTGGCCACTCTGCCACTGTCTCTCTCAACGGGCATTAGCATTAAAGCGGATCAGTCAGTTGACTGTCGACTGCAAGTTTATAACCGCCGCCTCTCGCACATGCTCCGGCGATAAGCCGCAAACAAGCTTCGGCCTAGCAAGAGCCAAGAGCCAAGCCGGGTTCAATAAACTAAACAATGGGGACCCACCGCTGGTGTTGCTTAATTGAATCACCATCCGAACAATGCGATGCTGCAGTGCATCTTCTCTCTCTCTGGCCATCGAAGGCCAATCGAATGCAATGCAGTCCAGCTCAGCATCATGAGAAATAGTTGAAAAGCCATTAGCGCATAATTCGCCAGCACGCCTCCTCCCACTACGCCTCCCGACTCCGACTCCGCCTCTGACTCCTACTCCGACTTTGACCCCGACTCCGTCTGCGCTCTTAATTAACCACTTCGGTTAGAGCAGAAATTAACTCGATTGCGCGTTAATTAGACGCGCTGCGTTTAATGAACTCGACGCCAGTCGACAGCAAGTGTGCGTGTGTGTGCGTATGTGTGTGTGGGTGTGTGCGCAGATTTTTACAGTTTTTTAGGCTTACTGTCTCTCATCGTTGTGGGGTCATGTAAGCGGGGTCAGCCACTAGAATTGATTGCGGTCTGACCACAACTAGGTATCCGGTATTTAAGACCGACTCCATTAGGCCATGATTAATGCGCAGAGCTTGCGAATCGCTCAACAGTTGCAGGTTGCGTGGGCGAACTAGTTCCTTAATGATTGGCACCGTTATCTGTGGTATCGATGGAACCAGGGTAACTCTTGTGGGGAATATTTGCGGAGAAGAATACTATAGAGGGTATAAAGAGGATAAAGAGAATGCGTGGATATTCATTCATGTCACTCAATATAAGATCTCATTTTGAACTATTTAGAAATTACTGGTAGCACAGTAACTAGTTCCTTAACGACTAGCAACATTATCTGTAGCACCCAATATCAGTTGCGACTCGAAAGAACTTAATAAATAACTTATGGGATATATATACGCAGAGTAATAGAAGTAATATAAAGAGCATAGAGAGAAAAACTCATTTATCTGTTTATTATTATTAAAAGTGTAATAATTTAATGATATAAATATTAAAAATGTAATAATTATTATTTTTCCTGTTGACGTTAGTTTAATTCTTTATTAATTCATTTTCCTGTTTATAAGATCTTATTTTGAACTATTTAGAAACTGATTTATGTCTGGTTCCGTTACTAGTTCCTTAATGACTGGCAACATTATCTGTAGCACCCAACTTCAGTTGGAAGTCGGAACAACTTAGGAGAAAGCGGGCAAAAATAATTTAACTATTATAAGGACGTATATACAATACTTTACTTTTTTACATTATCAAATGAATTTAACGAAAATACTTTATATTTATCTATGCAAACAGTTTAATTCACTTATATACCTAAAGTTACTAGTTCCTTAAAGACTGGCACCATTCCGAGTCACTTTCAAAAGTACTTGAGCAGATCTAATGTGGCATAATTCTAATATAAAAGTTGTACTTTATCACGAATCCCTACTCGAGTTTTTAGGTTAAATAATAAAATATTCGTATAGTTTGTCATTATTAACCAAATCACAGATCTGTTTACTTTATGAATTGCTAAGGAATTCACCTGACTTGCCATAACTTTGAATAGTTTCCCTCATTAAGCGTTGCACACCACGAAATAAATTTGACTTTTTATGGAACTAATTAAGTCTTAACTGTAGCACTTTGCATCGAACGCAATTCAATAGTTCGAGTTTTTAGCGATTTTATTAAACGAGTTCAGTAATTATTTACGCCGATTAGGCCTCACTTAAGCGACAAACCAGTTTCGCTGCGAGACTTTAAACTGAATTATTTCATGTGCTTAATGCGGCATTTACGACACGCTAAACTGAAGATTAACGCGGCCCCAGACTAGAGAAATTAATTAATTTCAATTTATGTCCGAGATATTTCAACGGTTTCTATTTCGGGAATAGTCAACGAGTGTATAGTTACACTATGCCTACCCACCAACAGTTATCAATTGCAACATCGAACTGCATCCGTGAGATACTCAAGCCCGGCTCGGCACGCGCTGGATTCCCTCACGGCCCATTGAGTGTGCAAATAAATGCGCTTAATTAATTGCATTTTTGCACTTTCGAGTGGCAGCCCTCAGCACCCCCTGCCCTGACTCGTTGTGGGAGCTGACGTTCAATATGTATCAATAAACTCAATTAGACGTGAACGAGCAGCGAGCTGCGAATCAAATGAGCAGCAGCTGCAATTGCTCCTGCCCTGGGGGCGAAGCAGGCATCAAGGATGGCCATGATGGGCACAAACAGAGCCATACAGCTGTTTCAGATTTGCATAAGACTAAGCTGAAACTTATGTTATTTCAATAGTTAAAGATACTGTATCTCGAAATGTAAAAGAAAATGTTTTATAAAGTTGTGCACAGGACTTATTTGAAGTTAACTTAACTGTATTCATATACTCTCCTCTCTATATATTGAAAAACTCTACGAGATATTCGCCAGTTTACATATCAAGCACCTTCAAAATTGCCTAAACTTGTTTCTTTGCTTTATAATACTGTATCTCTAAATATAAAAGATAAAGTGTTATGAAACTTAGCACCACACAGATTGAAAACTAACTGAACTAGTTGTTATAAAATTTTGAACCGTTTTCCTCTGACTGTGTGAGATATCTGCCCGTGTATCACACACTACGTTGCGCATTTGCAGCTCTTTCATATTTTCTTTTCGTGTCATGTCCGGGCATTAGGCGCGTTGTCGCCGTGGACATGTAGGAAGCTGGGGATTTGCCCAAGGGAAGTAAGATAAACTGAGCTGCCAGGTGTCGGCGTCGAGTGGGCGTCTTAACTTGTTTGCCATTAGCTGCCACTCGCTGGCCTGGCAACACTTTTGTGCCGCACGTTGCAGTTGCGGTTTCTGGGCTTTACCTTTCCGTTTATGTGCCACAAACGCAACTCTCTCAGCAGGGCAGCGCAGCTTCATTTGTTAGACAACATTTGGACATGGCATCAATCCGAAGACAACCCGCCAGGCCAGGTGTTGATGGAGTAGGGAAGACAGAGAAGGAAGCAAGAGTGGGGGAGCAAGCGCCATAAAATTAGCCAAAAACCAAAGCAAACAAATAAAAACATCAAATAAATAAATCAATTGGAAACAAGTCGGACTCTACTCAGCACTACTTTCCCCACGAAGTTCCTCTCCCCCTCTCTCGCGTATCCCCTTCGGTATGTTTCATCTAGTTGAGTTTCACTTTGAAATGCAAACCGAGAAACGTGGCGCATCCGCTAATTATCCGTGTGGCAGCTACCCCCCGCAAATGTGCCGCACAATGTGTGTAAACAATTCTTGAAACTCAACCAAAATGTTCTAAAAGTAACTCTAAACCCTTTCGACTGAGGGCTGGCAAGAAAGAGAGAGCAGGAGGGAGGACAAGAGAGTGAAAGAGAGGCAGTGAGTGCGGAGATGCACGCACTGAAATTCATTCAATGCCTTTGACTGATGCGTTGGGCAGCTGTTTAGGCGGGGCATGCCACAGATAAGACCCTGCTGTGTGGCAGGGGGCAGGGGGTTGCCAAAGACAGAAGATGCGGAGAGAGGGGCAGGGGGTGCACAGATCAAAGTATTCAGTGTTTTTTGACTCTCCTCTTTTCGTTTTTTGACAGAAACAAACATCGCTCTGCACTTTATTTACATTGGCTTCCGGTTGAATTTCGTTTTGGTTTTGGTTTTTTTGGTTTTTGGTTTTCAGTTTTACGTTTTTTAGTTTCTCCCGGACTTTTCGGTATTTTCGGCATTTCATTTGTTGTTCGAGCGAAATAAAAAGCGAAAAATATGCGTTCGCAATTGTAAACAACAATTGGGGGGAAAGTCAACTGAGAATTCAACTAAATGGAAAATGCGCGTAGCTAACTTCAAAGGTCAACAAATGGAATTGATATCGCATATCGATTGACTGCGATACGATATGATCTAGCTGGGCCAATTCGAATGGGTTCGCTTGCCAAACTGAAGACTGGGAACAAACAAAGAGGAAACTCACGACTTTTCATTCAGTTTCCAGACACGTTCTCACTGTTCTCAATATTCCTCTTCTCCCTCCCTCTCTATCGCACTCCCCTTTTATCTGCAACATTTATCGAAAAGCCATAAAGTTTTCATTATTACGCATTTACTGTGTCTCGCGTTTAATTACGCTGCCATATTACAGCCAAAAAAGGGCCGCAACCGACTCCAAAAAAAAAAGAAATACGTACCTTCCCGTGCTGTACCCGCCCAAACAAAGGAACCCAGCAAAGTTGCTGAGCTGCTTGGGGAATCACGTGCCATGCGCAACGTTCTAAATTTCAATTGAATTCAATTTAATTAGCCGAAAGCGTAAGAAACGAGAACGAAAGCTACTTTCGGCATGCCGAAGCTTCTATACCCTTGCTGGTTCTTATATCCCCCGATCGTTTCAATGTCATTTTTTATGGTGAATTGATTGGCACTGATAAGTCATTTCCAATATTAGAATTAGTCTTATTATAAAAACCTTTATTTCACCCGATGGTTCCTATGGCAGCCATATATGCTATAATTGTCTGATTTTGATTAAATTTTATGTGCATAATATATAGTTAAAATAAATCCAATATAGTAAAGTTGAATGCAATATCTAGAAAAATAACTAAAATCGGCCGATAGTTTGTATGGCACCTATACGATATATCGGCTTGATCCAGCTCGTTCGGACTTATTTACAGCGTTTAACAAAAAGCAGCATGTGTTTCAAGTTTCATCAGCAAACCTTTAAAACAGAGGAACTAGTTTGCGTTGCAATAGACGGACACACGGACAAACGGACAGAGCTAGTTGGATTCCTCTGCTGATGCTGATTCAGAATAAATAAATGGCAAACGATTGGTCAAAATTGATATACCCTCTGCAAGGGTATACAAATCCAACACTGTGGGTCAAACATTATTAGACGACTGTGATTCTCCCTTCCCCTGCTCCTATTGCCTCGGCTTATCTTCATTTGTATGCGAAGCAAAGACAGCGATTGTCAGAGTTGTCGCATCCAGGCGTGTTCAATAATGAGTCTGACATAATTTGCATTTAATAGTTTTTCCCTTTAAGTTTTTGGATCGTGCGAGCGGAAGAAGCCGTGCATAGGCTGTACGTTTGCTGAGTCGAAACTCATATGCTCTGAGAAAGTTTATTCCTATGAAATCTCAATTTAAGCTCGACTTTTTTAATGTTGTTGTATAACATTGTGTGATAAGGAACAAAAATTAGCTAATTTTAGAACTTGTTGATAGCAAATGGGAAATACCGACCGATGCCAAATAGCATTTATACATTATATTGTTTGTTATGAGCACTCTTATCAGACCTCTAACGTAACAGAGCATTTTAGAATTCAGTTTCAAGTTGAGATCAGTGAAATTCGGATGTATATTTCGTCTACATATAACTATTTAACATGCGTCGGTATTTAGGAGTGTTGACTATGTTGTATCTATTAATGCCTAGTAGTTTTATTGTCTTTGGCATGGATTTACGAACGAATAATATAAAAGAATTGCAGTGCAAAGGTAGAAAAGAGCGAAATCGCAAAAAAGATCAACAATATAAAACATTTCAACATTTAATTTTCAGATAAGGAGATTACCGATTGCAAACAAAATACAACGGAAGTTCTGAGCACAATGGATAATTATTTATTGACCCTCTCCCTAAAATACTCTTTTGGTATTCAAGAGCAAATAACATTATTCAGTCAATTAGCAAATATAGAGAAAAAAATGAATTGTATGAATTGTCAAATTCAAAAGTTTCAGTTAGCCTTAGAAAAAAACTTGAGAAAACCACTTTTAGAGATTAACAAAACTCTCGCATCAATTGACACATCACGCTTAGAACCTGATAAAGCACATACTCAGTACAGGTCCCAGATTCAAGAACTATATTCGACAATAGAAGTCAAGAATAGTAAAATTGTCAAGCTCGAGAAAAAGGCTGAAGAACTTCAATCAAACCTCATTTCTTGTCAAACAAATATTACAAGCCTTGAAGCAGAAGTCAAGCAAATATTAGAGGAAAACAAGGATTTGAAGAGCAGCAATGAAACATGCCAAAGCTCATTGGGTAGACATAGTTAAATATAGAATTTGCTTAAATTAACAAATTTATTAAAATTTGCTTTACAACTTTTAGTGACATGCGAATCCGCAAGAAGAACAGTTGAAAGGAATTATGAAGATCTAAGGAAAGAATCCGAAGAGAAAGAAACTAAGCTGAAGAATATCAGAGATCAAAGCATTGCATTCAGTAAGTATGACTTGATAGATAATTTCCGATTAAAGTCCTCTTACACAGGTCAATGTCAATCAAACCTCGCTTCCTGTCAAACGAAAACTTCAAGCCTTGAAGGAGAAGTCAAGCGAAAAGAAGCGGAAAACGAGGATTTAAAGAGCAGCAATGAAACATGCAATAGTTCATTAGGTAGATGTTGTCTTCTTTCCATTTAACTTAAAAATTTTATTACAATTTGATTTGGAATACACAATTTTAGAGAAATGCGAATCCACAAGAAGAACAGTGGAAAGCAATCATAATGATCTTAAGGAAGAATATCAGAGATGGGCTCGTGTTACTATGATATAAGCCGATGCCTCGCTTCCTGTCAAACGAAAACTTCAAGCCTTGAAGGAGAAGTCAAGCGAAAAGAAGCGGAAAACGAGGATTTAAAGAGCAGCAATGAAACATGCAATAGTTCATTAGGTAGATATAGTCTTCTTCATTTAATTGAACAATTTTATAATTTGATTTCCAATTTTAAGAGAGTTGCGAGTACTCAAGAAGAAAAGTTGAAAGCAATTTTGAACATCTTAAGAAAGAATCCAAAAGGAAAGATGTCCAACTTCAGAGTTTCGGCGATCAATTAATCGCATTAAGTAAGTACAACTCAAGAGATAACTTCAAATCTAAGTTTCCTTACATAGGTCAATGCCAAAAGAATTCCACATCTTGCCAAACCGAAACTAGAATGCTTGAAGCACAAAACGAAGATTTTACCAGAAGATACGTGGAATGTCGTGATTTATTAGGTATGTTTACATTATGCTACTATTATTTTACTCTATGGTACACGATTACATTTTCTTCCACTTATTTTATGCAGAAAAGTCCCAAGCGAATAACGGTTTTTGTGAAAAACAAAATAAAGAGATCGAACGCAAAGCCGCAAATACATCAAACGAGCTAGGTTGATTTGGGTTTTGATTTAATATGGCGAGAAACAACTTATAGTTTTCTTTTTTCAGGCAAATGTTATTCATCGAAGCAAACAATGGAAACAAGCTTAGAAGCCCTCGCAAAAGAATCAAATCAAAAAGATGAACAACTTAGGAGAATCAACGAGCAATGCACTAATTCCAGTGAGTTTGGCTCAACATTCAATATTCAACATTCCTGATTTGCATTTTTTATATACAGGTGAATATCAGCGGAATATGACTTCTTGCACTACAAGAATGAAAAAATTTCAAGGTAATTTCATGGGGGATCACTTTATTAGAATATACATCTCAATTTACTCTTTCTTGAGCAGAAACATGCCAGTCGGACTTAAATTCCTGTAAAAGGGAAAATAGGCAAATGTATCAGAACAATGAAAAATTAAATAATGACTTAGGTAGGCATAATTTCATTCAGTTCAAAAAAGGTTTGTTTTTAATTGATCGTGACTAAATTATCTTTTAATAAGGTCGATGCCAGTTGGAAAACAAAGAAATACAAGGACAATTGACTACTTGCAATAAACAAACACGAAACCAAACATATAAATTAGGTATGTTCAATCGTACTCCGTAATCTGAATAACTTACGTAATCTTTTGTGGCTGCTTTAAAGAAGAACTTTGTTTTAAAATCACACACACTTTACACATAGTTCTATTCATTTAACTTTTTGCTGCCTTTTTGTAATATCCGTAAATAAGATTCATAAATTGTTAATGTTTTTCATTCATTATTTTTTTACAGCGCAATGTGAAAGCGAAAAACGAAGCACGCAAACTAGTATTCAACAAATAGAATGGAAACTTAAAGATTGTGAGAATAAACAACAAAGATCAATCGAGTCAATCGATCAAGTCGATTGGACAGAAATCTTTAATAAACAAAGGCCACCGGCCCAACCAAGAAACCCACCCGCCACGGCTCTACCCAACGGTTGCTCGAATTCGGCAGGGATTGCTTCCATTAGACTTTCATCTGGGAATCAGATTCGCGTGCGGTGCAATAATAATATTGCTGGCCCTGGTTGGATAACTATTCTGCGTCGCTTTAGTGGACTTTTGAGCTTAAAAAAAATTGGGAAGATTATAGGAACGGATTTGGTGATTTAATTGATGAATTTTTTCTAGGGCTGGAAAACATTTACCTTTTAATAAATTCGAAACAACACGAATTACGTATCGAGCTCACTGATCAGTATAATTTCATATACAACGTCCGTTACGACTACTTTACGATAGGAAATGAACAGAGTCAATACAGATTGCAGTCACTTGGAAAGTTCAGTGGCGATGTTACCGATGACTTATCATGGCATATAAAAATGCCATTTACAACTCCCGATCGGGATATCATTAATGGCTCGCGTGGATGCGCTTCTGAGACAAGAGCTGGCTGGTGGTACAGGCCAAGAGTCTGTGCATCAACGTAAGTAAAGCGCTTTCTGAAAGTTTCAGTATTAATTAACAAATTCTCTTTAGTAACTTACATGGGCGATACGGTAGTGAATTCCTCTGGTACGATAAGGAACGTAAGATACGATTAAAGGAAGTTCATATGATGATTCGCCCCACGTCTTAAAATTATACTGTATTTAAAGGTTCCCTGTATTCCAAAATTATGACTTTGTATTCCATTTTAAATTGCACTTATTCATTCATATTAAAAACATCATTCAAACCTATTTGTCTTATGAAGAAAGAAAAAAAGCGTAAGTAGAAAGAGAGAGCGACATTTTCTGTCCTAACCAAAAGCCTGGATTTCTATCGAAGCAATGAAAGCCTTTAGGTCTATTCTGAGTTTGACCACACTTCGATGGAAACACCGCAGTGTGCAGCTCGTGGCTAATGACCGACTGCCTGGAAATAGGGTATTTAATTTGCAGCCATAATTTCCAACTGCAACAACAATGGAGTGAGCCCTTTACTCATCTCTTTCGACCACGATGATGTGCGGATGTGCGGCGGGTTTATCAACAGTATACGCATTTCAAAGCAAACACTTTAGGCACATTTACACACACACAATGACACACCTCGCACACACACAGACAGAAAGGAAGAGAGAGAGAGAGAGAGAGAGAGAGAGAGAGGGAGATACAAAGTTTATCTTTCGCATTGTGTGCGCCGGTTTCAAGGACAATTCAGGCCAATACAATATGCTCGAAAAGGATGTCAGACCGACCACTTCCCGGCCATATGCATATTTATTAATTTGCGTATTTGTCTATTTGCCTGTACTAGTCTCTGAGTGTGTGTGTGCGTGTGTGTGTGTGAATGCACACTGCTAACATATTCATAGACAATTGGCAAATGTAATTAAATACGTTTACAAAAGCTTTGCCAACTCGAGCGACCCATTCGCACTTGCATTCACAATCCGGTTGCGTATCGGAGCGATTTGGTTTTTGGGGCTTGAGGTTTTTGGTGGGGATTGTTTGGTTTCGTGTGCCAAGCTCGTTTGTTTTGTTGGTTGGTGGGCACCAACCAACAATGGCAATCGAAGCTGTATAGCACGAGTCGAGTGGGAAAGTCCCTAAAGCTAATTACGGTTGCAACATGCGGCGTTGCATGTATTTTGTGGCAAGTTAGATTTATGTTCGCCCCGATTACATTCAATTCTAATTGGGGAACACCTAAATATGCTTAAACTAAAATTTGTAAACATATTTTATTGGGAAATTGGAAAAAAATTGATGAAATTTGAGAATGATTACGGAATTTATGAAAACCTTATTCCAGGTAAATTTTAAAGTGCCACAAAATTAGTACATTTATACATAAATATTTGAATTAAAACAATAAATTGAAATGCTCCTTTTTTTCTTAATTTATTTTGTATTCCTTTCCAATTTTTATTGTCACATCTGCGACTTTAAAATCAATCTAATTGGTTCTTTGTGTGCGTCCCAGCCTACGAGTCCGATGCTGTTCAACTCTTTGACTTACCCCGAGTCTTAATCGCAGAACAATCCCATCTGCTGCTTCACACACACACACACACAACATCGTGTATCGTCGAGATTTTGATTCTCACTGCGATTGGGCCCCTAGTAAAGTTTTATTAGAAAGCAAAAACTTTCTTCGTCCCGGTGATTTCTTTCTATGGCTTGCCGAAGCTGCAGCTGAGCCAGCGAACCTGCAAAATCAAATGGCACAAAAGTTGTCCCAGTACAGCACACCCCCCTCCCCCAACTCTCCAACTCCACACACCCTGCCAGCCATGCACCTCTTTACTTCCTTTGTCAATGGCCTCAATGGCGCCCCATAACAATGGGGTTGACAGTGGTACCAGGTCTTATGAGATTAGCAGACGTAAAGCGGATTGTAAATTTATAAATAGCATCAAATGTTATTGTAGTTGCTTTGAAATGTCATTAGAGCTGAGTCTTTTTTCTCTCTCTGTGTGTGTGAGTGAGTGTGGGTGTTGCACATTAACAACTGGAAACTCAAAGCCCTTTTTCGTTCACTTCTCGGTTGAGTGGTTAGTTTGGGAGAAGGTGCAGGGTGTTTGCCTTACATTTGTCAAGTTGTCGTCCATCGCACTGACAATGAAAGTTTCGCATCGCATCTTGGCAATTAGTTAATGCCAAACAAGAATGCTGCAATGGCACTAGCCGAGACAGACAATTAAGGCATTCGATTAATCTCGCTCAGCTTAGAGAACACAATTGATAATAGAGTGAGATATATCGTGTGATAGACTGGAGAGAGAAATAAAGAGATTGCAAGTTGTAGTTTAATTTGGTTTTTTGAGCTTTCTGTAGAGCCAACAAAAAGATTCAGTATATTATTATATATACATATATATAAAGTGTATATAAAGCAAGGTGGATAGATCATACATATTATGCATATACATAAATAGATATATTCTTGATTTAATTCTTCTTAGCTTTCAATACTTTTCAATCTGTTTAAAATCAAGCGATTTTTGAGTGAAATATCTCTTCATCTACATTTATGTCATATCTACTCTTTGCAACCTTTTACGAATTAGTTCATAAATTAAAATTTTTCAAATGTTGCTAATAATCGATTAAGACTTATCGCAATAAATAAATTGCAATAAATCAAGAAAATATAGAGTAAATCATACCCTATGTTCTTGCTAAGTAATCTGATCCAACAAACTGTACACTTTAGAGCTGCCATTTTAATCTGACTTAGGCTTTAATCCTCCCAGATCAATTTCAATTTCAGTGCGTATCATGCGAGCTTTAACCGAATCGAGCTTAATTTGGTGGCTAATGAGTGGGGCAAGTCTTGGCACAGGCCACAACTTAATCAGCGGCTCACGGAAAGGTCAAGTACGAGTGCTGCGCTAATTTGTTGTCTCCCCTGTCAGTGTGTGTGTGTGTTTGTCTGTGTGTGTGTGCAAGTGTGTGCGAGACATTGTCAAGTGTTGTGCCTTTGTCACGTAGCAAAAACTTGACTCCGACTTGCAGCACTCGTACGGTTTGTGCGGCTAATGAGACCAACAGCCGGCGGCCAAAGGCCCAGACCGACCCCAGCTCCGAGTTTAGCTCCAACTTCAGCCACAGCTCCAGTTTTGGCTTTTTGTCGGCAGCTGCACGAGCGAAAGGCTAATGCGAGCCGTGTGGCATGCGGGCATGCGGCATGGGGGCACAAGGGTATGCGGCATCCACCATAGGGCGGATGCGGCAATTTTCGAACTGAAATCGATACGGCATCAAAGCACATTTATGCCATTATGCAGCGCGGGGTACTTACCCGACTCCGACTGCAACTTCAGCGTGGAAGTTAAAGTCGAATGTGCGCCCTGGCGTAGGAGATGCCCCAGGCGGCAAGGCCTGATATATTTTTATTATGCTAAAATAATCGGCATAGACAACGTAGAGTCACCCGCGAGACTCGGTTAGTTTTCGTTGCAAGTTGCAACCAAAAATTATCTGAAAGATGCATCTGAATATTGCAAACAAAAGATAAAAGCCAAATGGAACGACAACCGCACCAGTTGCTCGGCACCGTTACCCCCTTCCCCGCTTGTTGTTGCTGCTCCTGTAGCTGCTGCTGTTGTTGTTGTTGTTGTTGCTACATGGCGCGGCTGCTGCTGCTGCGGCAGCGTTTGCCTTTCGCTTGCAGCCACGCAAAAGGTGATTTATTTGAACATGGTTATCAACTTAGTAGAATAACAGGAGCAGAAAGCGCCGCACCGCACAGCAACAACAACAACAACAGCAACAGCAGCAACGGAAGCAACAACAATGGCAACATCTGTGGGGCAGCCCCCAAAAAACAATGAAGAACAAACAATGCAACGCGCGCGCAACTTGAACTTGTGGCTAGAAAGTGCAGAGCCGTAAGATACGATTGCATTTACATGCATCCGTATCGATATCAGAGCGCCTGCATCGGGGCGTGTGTGTGTCCATAATACCCACTCCTCCCTGTTCCCCTCTGCCCCTCTGGCAGCAACCTTCGCCCAGCTGCTGCCTGTCGCTGTGCGCGCCCAAGACACACACCCACAGCTGCATGTGGCATGCGGCACGAAGCAGCGACTGCAACTGAAGGCTATGTCTGGGCCCCCGATTTGAGTCGCGCTTCGACGAAGCTCTAGCTGTAGCTGTAGCTGTAGCTGGAGCAGGAGCTGGGGTTGGGTCTGGCTCTGGCTCTGGGTTTGGGTTCGGTTCGGTTTGGTTTTGGGAACTGGCAGCCGGCATACAATTTGGCCGGCAGCGAAATTTATTTGAAATCAATGCTTCTTGTTGCATTCTTCAGTTGCCCGTCTGTGGCAGCTAACTTTTTTGACTGTTGCCTGCTGCACCAGCAGCAACAGCAATAGCAGCGGCAGCGGAAAATAGTGGCAACTGTAGCGGGCGGTACAAGTTAATCTGTGGGGTATATTGGTTCTGCTTTGATGAGAAGGAATCTTTAAGGGACTATTATTATGTGTATATTATTGTTATATATATTATTGTTAAAAATTATTTAAGCTAAATTTATTTTTTTGTATTAAATTGTATAAATTAAACTGAATAATGAAGATTTTGAATATTAAATATTTTTTTTTTAATATTTTCAAATTATCTTAAGTATTATTTTCATTTTAAGATATGAAAGACAGATACGGAAATAATTTAACAAATAATTTTATAAATTATTATATAGTTTTATAATAAGAAACATTAAAAAAAATTATTTTTTTAAAATTACATTAGCCGCATGTTTTATTACATATTACAATATCAATTTCCCAACAGAAACTTTACAGATAAATATGCATACAAATTAAAATGTTTTTGCATGGATTTAATATGATCATTATATTACCCACTCAATATCATAACATAAAAATAATAAATAAAAAAAAATAAAAATAATTAAAAAAAAAGAATGATGATAATAAAAATTATAATCACATCATAATAACTATAGTAAAAAAAAATTTCAATAAAAATAACAATAATAATAATGATAACAATTATAATAATAAAACAATTATCCTAAAAACATTATAATAAGAAGAATAATAATAGTAATAATAATAACAAAAAAAAAATAATAATAACAATAATGATAATGATAATAGCAATAATAATTACAAAATAATAATAATAAAAATAATGATAATATAAATAAATATAAAAATACTAATTTTACCTAAAATAATAATAATAGTAATAATAATGACACAATAATAATAAAAATAATAATAATAATAGAAAATAATAGTAATAGTAATAATAATAATTTTAGTACTAATAATACTTATAATTATAATAATAACAAAAATAATACTATTAATATTTTATAGGCTATTAAATTCAATCTCAGCTCAACCGCAGTCAGTAAAGCCGACTCGCAGCTTCACCTCAGGCAGCCAGGAGAAAGATAATAATTGAATATCTATGCACATGTGCTTCTGCATGTGTGTGTGTGTGTGTATGAGTGTGAGCTAATAGAATTCAATTAACAGTCAAGCTACAGTAGAGAGAACACAGAGAATAACTAGCCTTAATATTTGAAATATGCTGATGTGAAACAAAGGAAAATACTTTATATAAATATTTCCGATATATCAGTGACTTTTGTAGTGACTGTAGGCCTTGTCCACTGTATCTAGGCGCATTTGGAATTGCATTTGTATTTATTATGCATTTCTTTATGATGATTTCAACGGCAGCTGATTTAATGTGCATGTTTTGCCGGCACAGTCGCCTCGCCCCCGCCTCATTTCCGCCTCGCCGCGACTCGCATCGGTCACGACGGTTGGAGGCAATGTTAACACCGCCTCGGATTTTGGCCACGGATAGTGATAGAGAGTGCAGTACGTAGTACAGTAATATTTGACCATTAAAATGCAGTTGTTGCCCAAAGTCAAGGGGAAATGATAATGAAGGCGAACGGTAAACCTGGCACGGCAAACGACCAGATGCAACTGCAACAAGTTGCCCGCCCGTTGCACGTTGCTCGAGTGAAATCGATACATATTAGAACTGCAGACAGTTGTCGGTTGTGCCTCGTTGTTGCTGCTGCTTCTGTTGTCTGGTGTTGTCTCTGCTAGGCAGGCAGACTGGCACTTTGACTTTGCGCAGCGAGAGCAAACAAACATCGACAGGGCCTGTCCAAGACTGACTCCGAGTCTGAGTCGCCCATCAAATGCATCTCTCGGTGGGCTTATTGAATCTCAGACCAAACAAAACGGCCTGCCAAGGCTTTTTATTTTCGATTTTTCGGCCTCCGTCTCCCGCTTTGGCTACGCTTTTGATTTTGGGTTTGTTTGTACCCCCTCCCGCTCCCACTACTGCAGTTCGACAGATTCCAGGGACCACCTTGGAGCCGGACAAGGAGACAGACTGAGAGACAGCGCTGGCGGCAAATACGAATGCAACTCCAGCTGCAGTTGAAGGCTGCTCAAAATTGTAATTTCAAAAACAAAGTTTACGCTTTCCAAAAAGAGAAAGAGATGCCAAGAGAGACAGAGAGAGAGAGCAGGAGAGAGGGATAGATTGTTTAAATCAATAGCGCAGCTACGCGATTTCCCGTCGGCTGTAAAAGTGTGAAATGCCAATGCCGAAGCGATATTTACCTTAGCATTTAGTGTGGCTCTTTGAGGCAATACCCCTCCCACCCTGCTCTCTGCCGTGTTGCACGGCTTTTTGGCCATTACGTTGGCGGCAAAGTGCGCTTTGATTAACGCCAAAGTCCTCAACAATTCACAAGATCTGCACAGGTTTTCGGTGCGCGATTCACACATTATTCATGTGCATTGTTCGCCGCATCGCGAAAATAAACAAAATCTAGACGCAAGAATCTGCAACCATTCTTTGCCAGCCCCAGCTACCAATCTGCTGTGTTCCCCCCCCCCTCCTGCTGCACCATCCTCCTTCCGATCACTCCCTCCTTCCACTTTCTGGCTGTGTGCAAATTCAATGGCTCTTTGCATACATTTGCGTTTAGCCAGCCATGCGTAGCCTGAAAGGCCACAGTACAACTAAGAGTACATTTAAGCGAAACAAGATCGGATTCTACAGACGCATAGGTCGACCTGTGAATGCCCTTTCCTAGTAAAATGATGACACTGTTTGAAAGTTGAACCACAGATGCAGCTAGCTATGAAGCATTATTTGAGCTTCGTTATGTTATTTGGAATATGTAGAAAGTGTAATTATTATCTAGTTAAAATATTAATTTTACATAGAATAAGAATTATTATTATTGAGTAGAAAATAATTATTAATATATGTTTCTTGTTATTGTATACAAATGTTAACTAGACAAACAACTGGTTAGATATACAATATTTACAGCAAATTCTACCTAAGTCTGGTGCGCATTAATATCAACACTTGCGGAATCTATTATGTTTATAGAAATAAATATCATTAAAAATACTGTCGACTGTTTAAGTCTAGAACTAAAACAGATGCGCAATATGAAACTTATTTCTGTATCAATATGAAATGGAAACTAAGAAAATAATAGTATTATATGATTGGGTAACAGTTTGTGGAAGAACAGTTGTTAAAATAATAGAAAAAGTAAGTAAATAAAATGTATAATAAAATTAAATAAAATAGTGTCTCTGATTGAGGTAAGTTTGATCATGCCTGGGTCTCTTAATTGTTTGAATCCTCACAGTATTTTGTCAATCGTGATATACTAGATCTGTTCGGACGTGGTATATATTCTATTATAAAGCAATTATATTTAGAATCGCTCTTAATGAGATAAAAGTGATGCAAATCCTTTTTAATTCATTACTGGATACTAAGAAAGGCACATATACTATATATAATGCACTATATTAATACCATACACAATATTATATAATTTAGTATATTACTTATTATTTGAATACAGGTTTCTATATCGTTCCAATATTCCTTATTATATGCACCCAATTTTCTTCCCTTTGCCACTCAACTGTTGCCAACTCATTGGCATAGTCAACATGCCCTTGCCGCACACTGCAGCTCTATCAAAAGGCAGCTAGCAAAAGGCAAAAGGCAAAAGGAATTGCAAGCTTCGCTCAAGTCGCCAGCGGCTGCGCACCGACAACAACAACAACAACAAAGACGGCGACGACGACGACGGCAAGCAACAATGGCCATTGAGTTGCTGCAGCCTGCCCAAAAACAAAGGCCAAATAACAAAGAGGGGAAACGCAGAGGCAGAAAGAGGAAGAGAGTGTGGGGAGAGGGGGGGAGGGGAAGTAGAAATATGTATATCAGATTTAAAATAAATGTAACTGCGCGGCTCATTATGCTGCGCTTACACACGGCCAGGCCAAGCCAAGCCAAGACGAGGCCAGGCCAGGCAGCAACCTGCCCCCGCCCTCTGGCACCCCCGGCCATAGAGTGCGCTCCACATCTCCGATCTACTGCAAATGGGGCATGCTGCAACTGCGACTGCGACTGCGCATGCTCAACAGTTGCTGCACTTAATGGCCTGGGCAATCAGTGGCTGCCCCGCAGTGCTCCCCCCCCCTCCCGCTCCCCCTGCTGCTCGTGCAGTGCCAACATGCCGGCTAGTTAGGCTGCAAGTGGAGCCTAGTCCAAAGTCAACGCATTTCGTAGTCGGATTCGTTTTCGCATTTAAATAAACATTGCGGCGCGCATTGTTCGCTAAACGTTGTTGCCACGGCTACGATCGTTGGGCAAGTGGCATGCCACCACATTGGCACCGTGCAACTTTCACTCAACATCAGAACAAAGCCAACGTCTTGTCTCTAGCAGCACGTGCAATGTGCTTCCCCCTTTCCTCTGCCTACCCTTCTCTCTTTGCCTTTCCTCATATTTGCATGCACATTTCATATTTTTGCTACGTGCCCCTCCTGCTGCTTGCCACTTGTGGCAGACAACTTAATCGATTTACGTTCATTTGCAATTCGCAATTTGTTATCGAATGCTTGCCTATCGCTGCCACTTGCCACTTGTGGCACGAGCATGCACATGCACATGCCACAAATTTGTTGCAACGATTAGCTTATTAATTACCCGCGATACCGAGCGCTGAGTGAGGCATTTGTTAGTGCCCCCCACTCACGTGCCGCTTGCTTCTTGCCACTTCCCCAGCTGCCCAAGCTGCTGCAGTACCTGCATGCTGCTGTCTGCCGCATAAAAAGCTTGCCACTTCAAGGGCAACGCGGCGACATTCCTCGCCGTCTCTTGCCAATTATGATTGAATTTTCGAAATTATTATCCTCTGAGATTTTTTGCTGCTCCTGCGACGACATATTTTGTCACTCCTTGCAACATGAAATACCTGAAAAATATTGAGGATTTTTGATTAAACAATTTGACGACGCAGACGAGCAAGAAGCTGCAACATTCCCAAAGAAGCAGCAGGTAAGGGAACCAATATATAATATAAAAATATTAATAATGATGTTGCCAGAGGGGAAGGATGCAGCGCTGAGAAAAAAATTTGCAGTTAAAATGTATAGAAAATTAAAATGAAAAATTGAATTTAAAATTTATATAAATATGTATTTTATTAAATTTATATTTATTATTTATTTTATATAAATAATTTACGATATATTAATTATTTTTATTATTTATATATATTAGCATTATAATATTTAATTTTTATTTAAATATATTTATATTATGTATTTTATTGTGATGAAATAAAATTATAATTTGATACTTTTTCAAATATGTAACGAAGTCAATGTGGGATATACTTCTATATATTTAGAATGTATGGTTTCAACGCTTATTAAAAAGTAAAAAAAATATATATATTATTTGTTTTGTTCGATTGAACTAAAATTTGAAGCATAGTTATATAAAGTATAAAGCTATTTGTGTGTAGAAGCACAATATTGTAAGTATAAGATATTAAAACTACACTTATAAATGCAATCTTAACACATAAGTATCGTTTTAAAGAGGGGGTGGGCCTAGTACCCGAAATCTTGAAAGAGCATTGCCTGCGCATGGCTTACAGGACTCTGCATATTAAATATTGTGTCTCTAGATTTAAAAATAGCCGAGATCTGTGCGGTCACACAGGCAGTTAAGGCTTAAATGTAACCTATTTTAATGAAAAAAAAATTTCAAAACATATCGCCTAATTTTGTTCACGGGTTACGTATAATCAAACTTTATAATCGAAAAAAAAAAATAAATCGACATTCGACTAAACAAAATTTGTAAATCAGGAAAATTAAAATTAAGCGATACTTTTTGAACACACTTCGCATAGTGTGTGCACTTTGTGAAGTCTGCTTCATCTTGTTGTATGGTTTAAATACATTTTATACACAAGTTATGCCTTTCCTATCAATTTTCAATTTAAGTTCTCACTAAACATATCAACCATTCCCCCATCGTCGCCTTCCCTTTTCCTTTTCTCTTCTTAAACCTTTCTTAAAGTGAATGAGAATGGCAACAACCCTAAATAAAGTACATGTACTTGATGCATTTTCTTTATTTGCATAGACAAGAATACCCCTATTTCTTCTTCATGATATACCTCTCACAGAGGAATGCATTTTTCATTTAGACAAATAGTTTCCAGCGAATTTGAGGCGAATAAATTTCGCAGCTGCTGCCGCGCCTACTTTTTGCCGGCGAAAAGTGCTAGTAAATTCGCCGAAAGGATCAACAGTATCTAGGCAAGCGAAAGGGGGGGGGGGAGTGTGCACCAAGTGCAACGTGGGCAGGTTGCATAGCACGGCCTGGGGGCATGGCGGGATAGTCGGAACAGTCGGGACACGGCGGCACCCGGTACCCAGAGCCAACTGCAACCGTTGCACATTTTTCATGCTGCATATTTATGTTATTTTAATGTTTTTTGTATTTGCATAAAAAACTTGTTGGCCCCGTTCCTTGTTGTCTTTGCAGTGAACCCTGCTCCCCCTCTCTCTCCCTCTCTTCTCTCTCTGCATGCTCTATCTGGCACGTTGCACGTGGGCCGAGGCTGTGTGCTTCAAAATTAAAGCACACAATTGGGATTTAAGTTGGAATTCGTGTGTAGGGGTGCGGGGGAGGGGCGCGCGGGCACACTCGAGCGGCAGACGGAATGAAGCAATCACCACGTGTGGCAGCTATAAATAAATACGCTGCTGACTTTGGCATTCGCTGCCAATAAATTGCGCCAAATGAGCATTTAGCATTTTTAACGCCTTTCGCCTTAAGCCCCCGTCGGCGATAAGGCGACACGCAATCCCGATCCTCCACTTGCCACGAGGTCGAGGCATGTTGCATGTGAGCAGAAACTTTTGACACGCCACATCGTCTCCACTTTATGCCTGGCTAGGCCTTTGGCATCCATCAACAGAGTCCATCCAGCTGTGCAACAGTCTGTGGCTGGGGCTTAAAGGATGCGCTAGCAGGACCCGCAGCTGGCTGCTATCATTATCACGCACGCAGAGGGCACATCCCACAGCGAGTTGAGCCCAAAGAGCAGTTACCTCTGCCACCAAGTCCATGCCTCACTCGCTGCCTCTGTCTGTGTGTCATTAGGCGCTCCGCACTCGACTCGTCGGGCTGTTTGTCACCTCGTTGGAGTGTCCAGCCTTCGCCTCTAATGAAGTCAACTGCTCGTGTGTGCACTGTGTGTGCTACCTGAGAAGTCACTCCTCCTGTGCTCTCTCCCTCTCCCACTCCCACTGGCACTGTGCAACGCTGCACTCCCACCCGCATCTCGACTTTGCAACGACAGCTTCGTGCAACAAACTGGCCAAACACGATGCCTCTTCGCGCCCACTCGGCTTGTGGAACGTATCTCACTTCGTCTCGTCTCGTTTTGTTGCTTGCTTCAGCTGTGTTCCATTGCCATGCGTGCCGCATGCGGCACGTGTGTTGCCACCGATGCTTAGCAACATTCGCTGCCACTGGCAACAGGTTTGCGCGCCACAGCAACATCCATAGGAAAGCAACAGCTGACTCAGGTGAAGGAGGGAGGAGGAGCAAGGGTTAACTAGCTAGATATCGGAAGGTATCTTCAATTGACAACTTGAGGTTCTAAGGAAGCTTTTTATAGGAGGGTTTATTTAAAATTGAGTAGAGAAAGGTGTCTATAGACTACATATATACAAATAGTACAATATCTCTAAGAACTTCATGTGAAATATTTTATTTAGTTCTTTCAACTTAAAGAGAGGCAAACATGCAAATTAGATCATATGATAGTGCTACACAGACTATGCATACATATTTTGTATAAAGAATCTTTATACAACACTTATAGAAAGATTATAGTAGAACATCTTCAAATCTTCCTCTGTGTTGGGTAATCAGTAAAGAAATGAGTTGTATAAATCTATGTAGGCAATCCTTAGAAAATATTTCAAATTATTAATAAGTCTTGATATAGAACACTTGGCTTCCTTTAAACAATTCTTCTTAACTTCATTCTGCCTTGCCTTCAGCTTAATTCTTTCTGTGCTGATCTCACCTAGAACACCTTAAAATACAAAGCACATTCAATGACATTCACCTCCATCTCTCAACTGAAAGTACTCCCCAATTCCCAATCACATTTCTTTACCCATCTTCAACTGCTCCCCCAAGCTAAGCTCTCAATTAGACTCGTTTCACTCGTTGTGACACGGGGGTCAAGAAATCTTGGCTCTGTATAACAAGCTGTAAGCAGTTTAAATAACAATCTGATGACTACTTCACAGGGCTCCAACCTCGAGCGTGCGTTTGTGCAAACTTCATGTACGCGTTCTGTATTTGGTATTTCTTTTCGTTTTTTGATTACTTCATTAAGAGGACAACGGCAACTGCTGATAATAATAATTATGGCTCTCCACAACTTGAATATATATGTATTTTTGTGCCAACTCATCGCAATGCCACCCACGGCATAACATACGATATATTGTTTGTTATATTGCCAAAGCCAAACAACGCACGATATTCCAATTAAAACACAGCAGCGAGATCATCATCAACATCAACATCATCGTCAACGTAAACATCATTTCATTTCCACCATCATCATCGTCATCTCTTTAAGTTCGCCTGGCGGTGTGTGAACTTCAATTCGATGAATTTACATTGAAGCGTGATGCGGCACTTTTGGCCACAGAGTGTGCCAAGTCATGTGGACAAAGCTAATGTATGTGGATTTAGATGTGGCCGGGCCAGCGTATGATGTGCGGGGCGAAGATGTGTCTGGCGATGGCGGATTTCTATAGCCAGTCAATGGATCGGTTTGCCGGGTCGGGGCACTGTAGCTCGTGGTCTCTGTCCCGATGACATATTCCATTAAAAACAATTGGAAACGTTAGCAAGGAGTGTGCGTACAGAATACCCTGTAATTAATTGGGTGCATATGAAAATTATGCAGTTTTTTAAGAGGCAGTAAGGGCAAAGCTATAAATCCATTTTTTTTTTTTTTTTTTTTTTTTTTGTTAACTATGGTCAGTCGTCTGTTTAAAGTAAAGCAATTAATTAAATTTATAAAATTAAAAATTATTAATGATTAAAACTTAAATAGTAAGAAAATAATTAAATTAGAAATTTTTTGGATTCAAAACTGGTTAAAAAAAAAAAAGCTGAAGTTTGTATTAAGGGATTTCTAGTATTCAACAATATTTAAAAGATTTGAGGTTATGTTGACAAGTGTTGCCTATAAAAACCTAAACAAACCACAACATTTTTGAGGTTAGATACAGAAATACTAATAAGAAGCAACTGCCAGTTCTATTAGTACAGTAACTGAACAGCAAAGTAAACTAAATACTTCACTTCATTCCCTTCTTGCCAAGACATCCTTTGAGTGGCCTTCTTCAACTCTTACAGTCAATTTTTTTTTTTTTTTTTTTTTGAGTACTCCTGGCATAAAAACAGTGCACAGGGTATATAAAAAAGACCGTGCAACCCACAGCTGGTCACATGCATTGCGTGCACACCTCATTTGTAGGCTACCTGACGATCTGTCGGGGCACTCGGGACAGTTATATGGGTATGGCAGTCTTGAAACGAGAGCGGGTCGCGCATGCCCAGAAACACTCGGGAGTCGGGTAACAGACCCGAAACATGCCGCACACACATGGCTGCATATCTGTGTGTGTGTAAGTGAGGGAAACAAACCCCGAAAGTCGTTCAATAAATTGACATTTATAAATAGTTCAGAGCCCGAATAGCGTTTTCAGTGCGTGCTCGAGGCACATGTGTCTGCATATTGCACGGCCCTGCAATGCGTACCTATTCGAAGGTTTACGGTACATGCAGCCCGGAATGCACATATGCTCCAATAACCAGCGTATAACTCAAGGGCAATGAGCTGCATAATTGCGCTGAGTAATTCTCACTTAAGTTCGGCGCGATCTCTAATCGAATTAGCCGAGGGAGAAACCAACTAAAAATAAAGCTATACAACGACCTTGCTGGAGCGTGACTAACGGTCTCGCTTATCGCCTAATTATAGGGCAAGTGATTGTACAGTACAGCGAGTGTACTGTTTATATATAGTACAAATATATTTGTGTAATCCACTAAGTTCCTCTTCAACTGCTTTATTCCCTTTGCAAATCCAATTAAGAAACTCCATTTCGAACTTAAGAACAAACGATACAGAAATGTAAATTGAAAATTCACATCCATTTGCTCATTATACAAGAACGATTCTCTGGCGACCGCACCCCAATTAAGGAACCAGTTCCCACCGACTGTAACTTGTCCTTCGCCGTCAATTAGTCGGACCACTTGCTGTCCAAGACATGTGACATTTGATAGTGTGATAAGGTGAGGAACTTTCACGTCTCTTCCGAAATGGAAATGGATATGGAAATGGGGTCACCACGGATCGCACTTCAGCTCTGTCTCTCGGCACAACAGGCATATTTTATTTCAATTTATTTGAATGTCAGACAGAGAGAGAGAGCATAAATTACGTTAGCATAAATAAATGCCATGATATCGAGACAAAACAATCTATATAGAGCGTAAAAAGCTGCAGAACAAAGCAAACGGAAAAAGGAAGTTAACAATATAAGCCAGATAGAGCGATTGAGAGATACCGACACAGAAACAGACACTGCCACCACACAAGACAAAACCTAAGTCCAATAAAAGAAAAGATAAATGTCGAAGCGACAAAGTGCGAAAGGGACAGCGAGACAGCAAGTGAGAGTGAGTGGGAGAGGGAGAGTGGAACACAGGTAAAATCAACGGCTAACAAAACTGCCGCGAAACTCAATACCAGCTGTGGCACTACGATGTGTGTGTGTGTGTGTGCCCCAACTACCGAAGCTACCGAGGTCGCTCCTCAGTCGAGAGCAGTAATAATTTTTAGCAAAGTGCGCCGGCGATGAGTGCGGTGCGATGGATCGCATCGTATCGCATCGGATCGCATTTCACCTTCTCCTTCTCTTTCAGGTGTCACCGATAGGCATCTCTTAATGCCCCGGGGCCGAGCCGGGCCAAGACCCCGGCACCAGACTCAGGTCGATGTGAGAACACACTTTACAGCTCCTGCGCTTCGGTCAGTTTTATTTCGGCATCTTCTGCGGAAAAAAGAAAAATAAGTAAAGAAAAAAACAAAATGAGGCAGTGTGGTCCGAAATTCTCATTAAGCGAAATATTCACATAATCCCGCATTTATTTGATATGCGTTGCCCGATAAGGAGCCGAAGGACCGAGGGGAAAACAGGAACCACAACTTGCTGTCTATGACAGGGGCAGCTGTGTGTGTGCTCAGGTACACAACAAGCTGATAGGCTCGAGATTTGGCAAACAGAGTCGAATGAACCCCAGATGAGTGAGAAGCTGAGGGAGAGAGAAGAAAGGAGATGTTTCCAGAGTTGAAACATCAAATGGAAAATATACTTTTGCTTATTGACTTGTTGTGAAATATTTTCGAGTACCTTTTGCCATATGATATGGGCCCCTTGAAAACATATCTTCCCTTCTTCAGAATGTGTGTGTCAAATTAGCCAAATCACTGCAGACGCTGCAGTCGAGAGGTGCAAGGAACAAGTCCATTTCGAAACGATGCAACAGCCGCAGTGGCACGTGATGCGGTTTCTATTTTGCAAAATTTTTCGGTTGGGGCCATAAAAAACTCAGAGTGAGGGCAACCAACTTAAAGGTTTTGATTGAAGTTTTATTTAGCATTTCGTAGAGCTGCAATTAAACAAGTTTTGTGGGGTTGCTTAGGACTCTAAGCAGGTGGCAATATATAACATTGATTGTATTACAAATGATATGTTTGACTTTGAGTATTTATTTACCCAACATATCTCTCATTACTAATATAGTTTACCCCTCAAAAGTACAACAAATTTCCCACACATCGCATCCATTGTGCAAATTGGCTTTGGGTTACACAAAGCTTTTAGTTATAATCTTCGGGCTTAAGACTGCTCGGGCTGCATCAATCTATATTAGAGATATTGCCCCCCAGTCGGTGTATGTATATCTTAAATGCTTCCGCCTTCAACTAAAGACACGATAATGAAACGCACATTGAGAGCGAGTTTACGTAAAGACCTGAGATGCCAAAGTAGATGTACACGATGATTGATGACATACGCACACTAAGCGAGTAGTTTGCATGAGAACAGCCAGAGAGGGAGAGGGAGGACGGACGTGTGTCGGGGATTTCTCTGTTTGACCGGAACATGGCGCAGTTGTAATCCGTCGCAACTTGTAATCGGCAACTGACGCGACATATAGCGAGCTGCATATATAGCCCGATGTCTTCAAGAACTGAGATTCGTTATGAAAATGAAATTGTCTGTTTGTTGAGCTCGGCAGAGGGGGAAAGGGGAACTTGGCTAAGCGGCTTACGAAAATCTTGCGTGTTTCATTGTTGGTTTGTATTTAACATTGGGATTAACGACAAACAATCTGAGAATCAGATTTGTCACAGGGGTGGACGCGCGGCAGAGCTTAATTGCGTGTCCCACGACGACTCGAAGGAAGCCCCTGATGTGGCAACTTTGATGTTTGCTCGCGATTTGCGCTATTCGATGCCAATTAAGCGGCACAGACTGCTGTGTGGGAAAACCGAAGACCGCATCGAAGTTGATCATTGATTGATAGATGTGGCAAATTAACAGTACCTTCAGGAACTTCTACCAGCTGTACCTGCTGTCTCTGTCTGATCATAAGTAATATAATGTGACTGTCTTAATTAAATCGAACAGAAACCTCTGCTTAATTTCAATTATTATCAAGTTTGGCTACTCCACATTGCCAATTAACTAATGAAAATTGAGTTACCTCCCTCCCTCCCTCTCTCTCTGTGTCTCTCTTTTGGTTAGACTTGTCTGGTCTCGGTTTGTTATCATTTTACAGCTGCATTGTTGCAAGTTGCCTGAGACAGAGGCAGAGTCAGACAAAGGGCAGCTACAGCGGGCCATCAATCAGAGGTAGTTGAAGAGATGAGCTGCACGACGGGGAAGAGAGGGGACAAGGGCAGGGAAACCTTTGGCAAAGCCAGTTGAAAGTGATTTACATGAACGCGCGTGTCTTTTGTTTAATTGTTGCTACCCACACACGTTCACACACACACACACACATACCGCGCAACAGCGTATTGGCTTTCTTTGCTAGCAGTGTCTAGATAATTGATTAATGCACACATACACACACTCACACACACTCAGACAGACAGACAGTTGGCCGACTGGCAGACAGATTCAGATTCAGTCTGGGGCTTTGCTTTTAATTATGCGTTAGCAGCCATCAACGGGCCAATAAATCATAATCCATCAAAGATTTGCGGTGCATGGCAGCTTCCCCTGCCCCTGCCTTGCTACCCCCTCTGCTGGTGGGTTAATGCGCAATGCTTAATTGGAGAAGCGTAGCGCAAACTATGAATTGGCAGCTCCTCAAGAAGCTGGCAGCGGAAATGAATACTTGGCCCAAAAGCCGAGCAACTACTTAACGTCAGAAACAATAAGCAAGATGCCGTTGTGGCTGCCTCAAAAGATTTTCACAATTAAACGCTTCAAAGGGCAGCAGGACCAGGCAAAAGAAGAGAAAGAGAGGAGGGTGGAGGAGTGGGAGTTGGACTACCCCCTTGGCGTAATCCCCTTTTCGGCAAGTTTTTACCCCACTGACACAAAGTCAAAAACGCATACGCATTCAACGAACCGAGGGCCGGAAGGGGCTGGCTTGGGTAGGCGTGGCCCACGACCCCCTGCTGCCACATAGAGCCGCCCCTACAGTGCGTCGGTTGATTACAATCACTTGAAACCAGCGAGGCAGTTGCCTGTGCAATTGCACGTTAACCCTTGAGTGACTTGAAGAGTTTTGAAGTACTCGAGTTGCTTTGAGATTTTTTGGTTTTATATTGTAGTTAAAATAATATTTAATATACTATACAAAAATTTAGGCATATGGTAAGTAAAAGAAAAAAAATTTTATTAGAAGTAATTAATTATTTTTTTTATAATATTATTTTTTTATTTATTTAAGAATTCACAGGCAATTTTGAAGATGCGTTTCTAACTTAGAACTCTGAGAAAACTTTAATAAAATTTAAAATTTCCAATGATTTAATTTACTCGGAAGTCTTAAGACACATACACAAAATAAATGTAGAAAATTATATTCAAATTAATAATACAAATTTATAATATTTTATTATTTATCTATAAATAATTTTGAAGACGTCATACTCTTTATAGCTTTATTTAATTTATTTATTTCATTTAATTTTTCATTGATATTTCTCTTTATATTTCGTTTCCATCAAACCCATCTGGCAATCTCACATCTGCAACGGGGGGTTATTCTTCCACGCTGACCGCTACGGGTTAAGGCGCATAGAAAATGCAGGGTAACATTCATGTACCCCCGCATGCTACACTGTCGAGCTGTGTTTACAATATTTCTATTGCCGCTGCTGCTGCTGCTGCTATTGCTGTTGCTGCTGTTGTTTTACGACTACAGCAAAAAGGCTGCACCGTTAATTCGATTCGATTTCGAAAATGGCAACAAAACAAAAAAAAAACAAACAAGAAACAACACGAAATGAGATTGAACCATCGATTGCTGTACGAAATTGGGAATGTTGATTGAGACACAGTGTGTGGGGAGGGGCTTTGTCATTTATAAGTCGCGTTTTCAGTGATATATCGCATGAGATATATGCAAAGGCAGCTTTTTATTAGAATGCATGAGACTCTACATAGACTCGACTAAATTACTGCTCATTTATGAGGGATTTATTTGAAGCGAATTGACAAAGGAGCATAAAGTGCAAGGGAGAAAAGGGAGGAGAATACACTTTGTAGAAAATTCTTGATATATTGAAATTAGACATACGTTCGATATCCTATTTTTGTTTGAATTTAAGTTTTTTTCAGGAAGTATTTATATGCCATGAGAGAGATCTGTAGGGAGGAAAAACAACTAGGAAGCAATATGAGAAGTGCCAAAGGAAAATTATGACGAAACTAAAGGATTGTTGAAAGTAAATCATGATATAAGGTATAGAAACCCAAAGAAAATTTCTTAATAAACCTCAGTCAATTCTGAATACGCTATAAATTACTAGGTTCTCTATTGATAGATACAAATAATTCAAACGCAAAACTTTGTTAAGTCACTGAATATTTAAGCATTGCCAAACGAGTTGCGAATAAGTCAATGACTGACTGCACTCGTACATGATAGAGTGCTCATTAATTAAACTCTCTTTAGCGAACCTCTCCTCTTACTTTCTCTCTTTTTCTGTCTTTGTCTCTTCCATTCACTCGGCGCTGTCTCTCATTCGCGCAGAGCGCCAAGGCATTTGTCTTATTTAGACAGCAACGGGTAGTAAAAAGTTGACGCCGCAGACATCAGCAACAGCAGCAGAGGCAACATCAGAGGTAGCAGCAGAAGCAGCAGCAGCAGAGGCAACATCTGAGGCAGCAGCAACATCAGCAGCAGCAGCGGCATCAACGTCAGCGCTGTAAATCGCATTAAGGACTCTTAATGAAAGTTGCAGCATCCTGTGGCATGAGGCATGCACTGAGTGTGAGTGCGTGTGTGTGTGCCTCTGTGTGTGCGTATGTGTGTGTAGACATCGTTGTGCGATGATTGATTTCACGCCGAAACGATTTCAATCAGCATTTCCGTTCCAAGTTTTTTCGCCTTCTTATTGCATTACTTCGATTTTAGCCCTGAATTGGTTAAGTCGCAGCCGATGGGGTGGCAAGTGCCGCAGGGTGAGGCAGGCATCTTGCGAGTAGGCGGCAAGCTGTGCCATTTCCGCCACGTTCCGGGCAAACTGGGTCATGGTTGGGACTTGTCGTTAATTGTTTATGGCATTTCATATTTGCCACTTGATTTGCTCGACATGCCCCATGACAAAGCGCACTTCTGCGTGTCCACTTCCCCTCCCCACCCTTCTCTCCCAGCATCACTCTTCACTCTGATATTTTCTCTCTCTCTGATGTCTAGACGGACATCGTGCATGCAAAAACCTGTCATGTTTCGCATATCCTTGCGCCAGACAACGGCAAATTTATTACCTATTTAGCCCTAATAGCCCGGCTTGTTTTTATGACATTCCATATGAGTGAGTGTGTGTGAGTGTGTAGTGAGTGTGCGAGTGAGTGTACGTATGTGTATGTGTGTCGTGTGTGTATGTTTGCTTGGGGGCGACAGTTTAATTTGTGATTAATTGACGTTAAAAGGGTTTAACTGCCCCTCTTCCCATCCCCGCCTCTGACTGTGCGCGTCCACTTGATTCACAGCCATATTCACTTTCACTCACTTTCGCCCCCAACACGAGGGGGGCGTGGCATGCAAGCAATTTGCGTTAATAGAACGGAAATTGCTTCATTCATGCGGATGTTGAATATAAAATTTATTGCATTGGAATTTCAACAACACGACAGATAAATAAATAAACAGGCAAATCAAGAGTCGCAATCGGTCGAGAGATCAGAGAGAGGGAAATCTTAATGAAAACTTAAAGGGTAAGGGGCGGAAATAAATTGAGAATGGAAGGAACTGCAGGAAATTTGTTTTAATTTTTAAAATTGAAGGAATCTAAAGTTAAATTACTATAGAAAAGTATTTGACAAAGAAAAGTATAAAACAATTTTCTTTATTATGAAATTTCAGAGAGGGAAATTTTAAAAATGCTTCTAACATTTCTGTTGTCTTGAACATGTCTGTAACAGGTTTGGAGCATGTATTCTGTTAAAGTTTTGTAATCTGTTACATTTCTTTAGTCTCTAACATTTTTGTAAGATGATTTTTACATGTCTGTGACTTCTGAGAGGAAAATCTTCGTAAGAGCTGAAAGGGTTTAAGGAGTTAGACAACTTGAGAAGTAATGTAATGTAATTTCCTATTATTTTAGATTATTAAAGGGAAGAGATCTTCAAGATATATATTCAACTAGTTATATACATAATATATACATAAATTAAATACATTCAAAAAAGATAAATGATAATTATAGGAAAGTATTTTATGAATTACTCTTATTGAAATGATTAACAAAGTAATTTGAGAAATTTGAGTGAGTTTCTTTGAAATTATAGAAATATTTAGTGACGGTATTTGCAGATAGTATAAGAAAATGTCAAAGTTCTCTGAGACATTAATAATGACAATAATAATCAACTCTTATGGGTTTAAAGCTCTTTCAACAATTGAACAATCTCAGCTTGAAGCCGGCAGGCAAGTCATGCTCCAAGTTTCAACTTGAAGTTTCTTTAATGTAATGTATAATGTACTTTGTTTGGTATTTTTCACAGAGTGCCGCCAGTTTAGAGTGAACTTTTGGTAATGCCATGAAATTAGTTAATTTCCTAATGAAGACAATTAGCATGCAAAGATATTCGGCCAAGCGTCGACTTAGCCGCAGGCAATTCATTTCCGTCATTGCGGCCTCCTACCTGTGCCTGCCTGCCTGCCTACCTGACCGAAAGTTGAGTAGAAAACTTCCGTTTTGGCAGAAGAGCGAGAACAACAAATGGCATTAATAGTCCAAGTACGTGCGACGTGTAAACTTCAAGTGCGAAGAAACAAAGGGAAAAACAAAAATCTCCCACGCCTTTTCTTGCACGTTGTTTTCCTTCTGATTGTTGCTGTTGTTGTTGTTGGTGTTGGTGCTGCTGTTGCCGGCGGCAAATCGAGTCAAGTCAAGTCGTGTAGAGTGTTTGTTCCGTATTCCACACTGACCGCTTGATTAACATTTCCTGCCCCTCTCACGAGGCGCAGGCCCGATTAATATGCTCGTCCGACTGTGGCCAATATGTCAACCGAATTCCTAAGCGGAACACGTACACCGGCTACACTCGGATCACTTGGAATGCGCTGGGCCTGAGACCCAAAGGACTCACGACTTGCAGCAAAGTTTTAATGCCTTTTCAGCGTTTTGTTTAAAAAGGTGAAGAGTTAATGCGACAGCGTCCTGCAGAATATATTCCCTAAATCCCAGAGCAGCTCCTCTTTCTCCTTCGCCCACAGGAAGCAGATGAAATCACTTGGCCAAAGTGCGCCAGACGAACGACAACCTGTTACCCTGTAGAGACAAACCCCCCCTCCACACTGCCAGCTGCATGCAACGTTTATGCCCCAGTGTATTTGCATAGCGAGTGGGGGGGGGGCGTGGCAAGTTTATCTAGCTGGCAACACGAGTAACCAATTTTCAGCAAATTTAATGCACAAAGGACATGCACAGATTCGCAGACAGTCGCCGCCTTTGTCTTTAATGTATTTTATAATTGAATTCAATGCAAAAACTCGTGTCCCTTACATTACACTGTCGCACAGGGTTGTGTTTTGCCTCGGGGCAGAAGGAAGTTATCATTCATGGAATTTCATTTAGCTACGACGAGGTGGAGAAGGGAATATTTGCACAGATTCATTGCCCCATTTTCAATTAACTTGTTGCGCAGTGTAGCGCCACATAGTCGATCCATGAGCCAGTTCATTTCGTTCATTTCATCATCTCTCGCCCTCATCATTTGCCGTAGTTGTTGTTGCTGTTGTTGTGCCTCTTGTCTGGCTCTGCCGTGGAGCTGCATCCTTTGTGGCGCCGAATCGGTATCTCTGAATGGATTCGGCTTTGGCTTTGCCACATTCACATACTCACACTCATATTCACATTCATATTCGCATGTACTCATGTGCACATATCAGTTGTCTGGCAGCTGTCTGCGGCCTTGAATACTCACTCGTTGTACCAAAGTCAAAGCCGCAGCTTAATCGCTCTACGGGGAGCTACAACAGCAACAGGCACAACAACAGCAGCAGCAAAGCAACAGCAACTACACAGCAGCAACTACAACAACTTGGAGCTACAAAATATGAAATCATTTCATTTGAAGCTGTAGAAATAAAATGAATAAAGTTGAATGTCTCTTTGAGGAAATGTCTTTGGATTCATTACAACTGAGAGAGAAATGTGTTCTTTAAATAAAATAAAAATATTTCATATTTGAATATTATTTTATGATTTTTAGAAAGGTTCTTCGGATTCATAATAATTATACCTTGAGGACCTTAGAGTTTTGTTAAGATTTTAATTAGTTAGAAAAGGAACTTAAAAGACAGTTCACATGATATAAAACTATTTTTTTTTTTGAAGATTATACCTAATGATATAGTTTGCTATCAAAGGCAAGGCGTCACTTCATCCTACGTGTACAACAATTGTATATAAAATTTATAAATATCAACTATTTCAAAACTTCATCTCTAACTCCAGTAAGAATCTCTAATAACAATAAAATTGTTCACCAAAAGGGTAGCAATGTCTTTGTGTAATAACCTCACCTATGTAAGTTGACTAACAAAGTCATTCCTGGCATCGGGTATATGCGACAGCGTAGCTCATTGAACCCGACGATTAAACATGGAACACTTGAAATGTGGTCGCATTTTGGGAAGCAACCCCGAGGGCGATATTAGTGGTCTCTGCCGTAGGCATAAAGAGCCGCCAAGTGGCATGGCTAATGCAATGTCATGGGGTTTTTGTGTCGGGCGCAAGAGCGTAACGTTTGAACTCTCGCCCAAATAGAGCGATATTCAATGTGTCGCCTCCGTCTCCCTGTCCCCTCCCCTACCTCCTGCTGCACTTTTGGGGCACGAATTCGAGGCAGGCACTTGGATTGGGGCAGGGCACGCGCACGCTCTGGCACTTCCTTGCGCCTGCCTGGCCACAGAAGTGGAACAAATGGGCGCAGGACGTGAGTGAGAGTGGGGATGGAAGAGAGTGAGAGGGGTAGGGGTAGAGGGAGGGAGACCAGACTCAGCTGCCTGGCGGAACTGACTGAGCAGCCTGCTTTGCATAGACTTTGACTTTAAATCGTCGTCGTCGTCGTCGGCGGCATTTTCAATTTCATGGTTAATTGTTTCGCACGCGGCATTTGCTGCTCGAGTCCAAGAGTGCCAGTCGAGACGTTGGTGATGCGAGGGGGAATGGCAAAGCGGCTGCGAGGGAGTGTATTCGCCTTCAATGGCACATTAAGTTTCATAATTAGCACACCAAATGATTGGAATCCGCGTGTCGGCGGCATATGCAAATTCTCATCGCAGTTGCAAATAAGCAACATATGGCAGGCATCGCATGTGGCAACTGGCAAGTGCATTTCTCGTCTGACAGCACTGCCAGTTGCCAGCGAGTCCCAGTTGCTAGTCGGGCGTCGTATGCCAGCTGCAGCTCCCGTTGCCGTTTTTATCTCTGACATTTACTAATGACAAATTTATTCACGCTGTCGCCTTGTCTCGCATTGTGCCCGCGTCACGTTCCTTTCCTTTTTCCCATTTCCATGGCCAAGAAAAACCACTCAAGCTGCAAAATGTCCTGAACCTAAGTCAATCGAAAAGAGAAATGCGACATTGATCGGACTGTGGATTGGTAAATGAGTCAAGATTTGTGTTTGCGCCACTTCAATTAGAACATTCTCTGTGTCTCGGAGTTCCATTGATGTGCCTGCTCTTTGATCTTTTTCAAGGCATTGAAGATTGATTGATTTCCCCCTAAAGCGTATGCAGTCTGTGTCTCTCCATGGAATCACTGAGTAATTAATCAACCACAAGTGCGTAAATAAATGACATTTATGGCATCATCTGTAGCAGAGAGCAAAGTCAACAGAAGGTCCAAAAAAGCAACTAACAAACAAAAGACCAAACGCTGAAATACTCCTTAGAAATGAAGCTGAATATTCGTAGGCGAGTAGAAACTTCTTTGCAGTAAAGAATTTTAGATAAGCATATCCTATATAACATTTGTAGAAAAAGAAAAAATACAGAAACGTTTTTAAATAATTCATATTTATGTTTCTTCTTTTTCTTCTTCTGACGCAAAAAAAATGTTTAAGAATTTGTTAAATTTATTTCTGAAAAATTTTTTTGATTAGTTTATTATATATAAAATTATATAAAAATCGGAAATTTGACTCCTTTAAGTTCAAATACTCTTGACCATCCTCAAATGATTTCTAAATTCATACAATATAAAAAAAAATAGTTTAAATTTCTTCATGTACTCACACGACATTAGTTTTCTGCAGCTCACCGACCCAAGACTTTCCATTTCTTTACAGGGTATATGCATTACATTTTAGAGCAATTTCGGTGGTCGTGCTTATCTTTTCTCAAAAATCACCAGCTCGACGATCATTAAACTACACACACACACAGAAAGAGTGTGAGAGAGAGGGAGGGAGAGAGGAAGAGAGACAGAGACCCTGCGACCGTTTCAGGGGAGCGGTTATGCGAAACCGAAACGATCTTGATGGGCAGCCAGTGGCGCTGGAGCCTGGCCAATTTGGGTACCGTTTGGCATTTTAATGCTCTCGAGACACGCACACAGTGCCTGCCGAAAGTAATTTTAGCGAATGAATCGCGCAATGAATGCATAACGCAATAAATTTGTAAAATTTAAACAATGCAAAGCGAACAAATTATTGCCGCTTGAATGGATCCGAGACCACGTTCGGTTCTCATGTAGAGTACGAGTACTCGTTGTAGTCTCTGCCAATCTGCCCGGGCACGCCCCGAGCTAATCAGAATGAGAAGAAAAAAAAAAAAAAAAAAACAACAACAACGACTGCAGAATAAGCTGAAATGTTTCCTCAAAAGGGTTGTACAATGAAGCCAATAAACTGCCTGCAAGTGCTTCCGCGCAATTTCATTCAGATCTGTGGAATGAGCTCGATATTTCAATAAACAATGCCACATCAAGGCAAGAAGCTGGCGCCGAGTGCTTTTCGGGTATTTCCCTCCATCTCTCATTCTTCCCTCCTTCTCCTTTGATTTGTCTAGCTGCCTACATAATTGGCAAGCGTACGACGTTTCGAGTGGCCCAATTCGATCCCAAGGGAGCGACCTCAGCGTGCTCAAGACTCGCTCGGCCTCATGAACTCGCGCGGAATGGTCTGTTTACTCAAATAGAAGCATATATAGAGTTTCTGGTTGCAATAATTGACTTTGGTGAAGGGAACGGAACTAAAAGAAGTTTGTATATTGGAATTATAGGATTTCAAGTGGTTTGTTTTTGTTTTAGATTAGAGAAACATATTCGAAATCAACAGAACAGAACAATTTGTGAAAATGAATTGGTTAATACTAAATAGTAATGCAATATTATTGATATATGAAGATCTTTGATATCTCCAACTTGACATTAATAATATCATAAATATTATTAGTAAAACTAAGAAAAGAGAGATATAATTGTATTTGATGTAAAAACAATTTCAAGAACAATTTTCTTTATGTAACTTAAGATCTCTGCTCTTCAAGGAACTCTTGTATGAGCAGAGCAAATTTGTTTATCTTAACTCATTTTCTTAGCTTATGCTTCAGCCTCTCAACGACTTTTGTGATTTGCCATTGAAATATAGAAAACACTTTCTTGCATGAAGATGATCTTAAATAATGCATAGACCCCCATTGAAAAGACCATAGCAGTGCCCCACCCAGCGACCCCTGGACAGTGCGCCCTTGGCCGCGGCCTTTAAGCGCTGAAGCACCTCAAACAGCTGGTAAAAATGTGTTTGTGCTTATTTTTAATCAAGACACAAGACAAAAAACACCTTCGTTTTCATCTTGTCGTCATTAGTAGGCGCAAATATTAGCATAATGTCTGACAGCAGAGATAAAGAGTGAGAGAGAGACAGGGAGAGGCAGAGGGGGAGAGAGAAGAATGGCACCATTAGCGGGAATCGTTAGGGGGTCTGCAGGTGTCGGCAGTGGCCGCTGAAATTGCCTCGTAAGCCTGAAAAACTGCGCTTAAGCCCAAACTCAAATGTATCTAACGAGTTTAGTGGGTAGGAAAAGTGAGAAGGGTACCCCCTTGCGTGAACTGAACCGGGGACTGTGTGCATGCTAATCGTGGTAATTCGAGTCCAGAATGTGTGACAGTTGTTGGGCTAATCCCCGCACAAATGTCATGAATTGTGTGTTTCTGTGTGTCCTGGGCGAGGTGTCAGCAAGCCCAATGTAATAATTTTAATGATTTTTCATAAATGCAAAGTCTGAGGGTGGGGGGTAACGGAAGGGAAGGAGGATGGGGGTTGGCACGCGTTTGAGACAAGGCATGCACTTAAGGGTAGCGTTGCGCTGTTGTGACATCGCCCTCTTCCGGCTGCACCCTTTACGGGCCTGTTTAACATGGAGACTACACACCACTGCACACCATTGTTGCCACACTCACTCTGCTTGCTGCTGCTACTCTTGTTGTTGTTGTTATAATTGCGCATATTTTAAAATACAAATTAGCAACGCTGTAGCTGAATTTCAATAGCGTTTTAAATGGCCGCAGGCCGCTCTTCTTCTCCTTCTCCTCCCCTCTGAGAGTGTGCTAAGTTCTGTGACTTTTCGCGCGAGGAGTAGAGGGTTGCCTTGAACTTGCCCCCTGCCAGTGTGGCCTGGCATGCCGCACAGCCAGACATGCATGCATCAGGCGTCGCAGTATTCAGTCTGTGGCATTCCACACACATAAAGCACACAGCCAAGGCAGCCTGCAGCAGGCAGCACAATAAAACAGAGCAGTGTAGTTTGTCAAGCGAGTGATTTCTATGCATCAGCACCCTGTAATCGTAAGAGAAAGAGGGTCGTCTGGTCAGGGAAAGTATTGCACTGCGACCTCCAGCTCAAGCTATTTCTGTAGTCTGCTTTTAGGCTTGGTTTAAATGTTTTTTGGGCTCAAAACCTCAGCAAACATCGATATTTCTGCAGCTCCAGCGTGTCTCATAGTTTAGCATACCTTGCTTCAATATTTTTCAGTATTTTCTTTCTTTTTGTCATACCTGCGCATAAATAGCAAACACTTTTCGGATTTGCAGCTCCAAACATGAAGCCAGAGATGGAACTGGAGCTGTAGTTGAAGCTGCTCTGACGCTACATTTATCACTGCCAAATCGGACGAAAGTCGTTGCAGACTCCCAGCGGATGAGGCACAGGATCAGCTCGACAACCCCACCCCACCATCCCTACTCTTTCCTCTTTGTGTACAGGTTAGAACAAAGCGTTGGAGTGTAAATGGAATTCTGCGAAATGAAATTGCAAAGGCGACAGAGCAACGTGAGAAAATAAGTGGAAAAAGAATATGGAAAATGGAAAATGCAAGCCACATGATTGTTGGCTTGTTGTTGTTCTAGTTGTTGTTTGGCGCTTGTTTTTGAGTTATTGGCTCTGAATTGATGCGCTGCGGTGTAAGTTCCTTTGTCCCTGAGCTCAAATCGCTTGGAGATTTCACTTAAAGCTGAAGACAAATGATTTTGCATAGCTCGTTGACACGTGTGACAAATTTCATGCAAAAGGTGTAGATGCAAAGCGCTGATTTGCATACAGATACCCTGTAAAATAGAGGTAGTTAGGCTCTTGCTGAGGTAAGTAACATTTGCAAAGAAGGAAACGTATTGAGTGGAAGGAAGAAAGGCAGGAGAACTTCTATCTGAATACTCTCGCATATAATGCATATTTTCACTACATTTCATAGTTTTTACAGGGTATCAGGGCTACGGCTTGTGCAGCTGCACTGACAACGTTTAACTTTCGTTGCTTTCTCCCCAAAATTTGTCCTGGCCACATTGTGTCGACGCGGAACAGATGTAACTGGCTTCCACAATGCCAACAACTTGCTGCACTTGTTACAAGGTCCAAAGTTGTGAATTGAAATTTAACAATGCCACAGGCACAAGTTGCAACAGCTAGGCACTGCACAACCAGCAGATACCCATGAAAAACTAGCAACGATAGGGTAAAATAAAAGCGCAACTCTTATTGGCAAAGGAGTTTAATTAAAGCAATCTTACACTCAAATAGGCATACCTTATAGCAGACAGCTGCCATACAGGGTATGCAAAGTAACATTTGTTTGCTTGTAGCTCTCGAGAAAACATTTAAAGCTGCCGCTTTTGTGTTGAACTCAGCCTCCGCTCGGGAGGGCCGCGTGTCGTCGAGCTTTGGCCATAAACTTTGCCAACCACATTCAACATTCAGCATTCAAACATCCGCACACACATCCGCATGCCACGCAGTGCCACATCGAATCCAAGTGTGCCCCGTGTGTGCACTTCGTGCCCGCTGATAACTTATCTCTCTCTTCCTCCTCTTTCTCTCTCTCACTCTTGCTGCCCTTAGCCCGATGTCTGTTACAAATGTTGCAATATTTACGCCCCACACACGGTCGCAGGAAGTTCGTATTATGATTTGCACATTATGCAAATTGCGCTATCGTAAATACTTTTCCCCCTTCCCCTCTCCCTCACACACAGACACAACAAGAGCAACAATGGCAACAACAAACGGCGCCGCCGTGTGCACATGATAAATGTGATAAGCGATATTGGGCTACACAGCGGGAAAGAAAAACTCGCCAGATTTATTCGCTAATAAATGCGACTTGTTTCGCTCTTTGTCGCGAATTATGAGGGGAATTACAAAAGGGAACTTACTTAATCTAATCCATATATAAGATTGCAGATTTATACATTAATATGAAAGTTATCTCGGTTTATTAAGTGAAATGTTTTCAGGGTATATTAATATTATTTGAAATGTACTGTGGCATAACTTAAGACTTCATTAATCGATTGAAATCAAAAAGACTTTGATTTATGTTTTTGTAAAATATATTGTCTTTTCAGTTGCATATGTACATCAGGGGTGTTAAAGGATAGTTGAAAAAAAACCTTTATGTTATATACCCATTAAACTGTGTTTTAAAATTACTCTACAATTGACGTTATACACGATATAACATTTCAAGATTAAATCGGTTGATTTTAAATTATGCGGGTAAGAAAATTAGCCAAAATTTCCAGTGCTTATCAACTTATAAAAAAAGGTTAAAAGAATGGTCATTTTTTATTTATTAAAAGTGAGCCAATAGCAACCTACGAAATTAAACTAGGGAATTGTTAAATTTATACTTCATTCTTTTTGGTAAAATTAAAATCGACTCAATGCAGGCGACTAAATTAGACTATAAAAATCAATTTTAAATAATTAAACATTAAATTAAATATTTATTTGATTTAATATAGTATAAACAAGAACAACCGATTCAAAATTTGTTGCAGAGAAATAGGGAAACCCCAATCAAATCAGAAGAATTAATAGCTGTCAATATGTTCGTATATTATATGTTCATATATTAATTATTTCAGTTTACTGCTAAATTAATGCAATAATAATAATCAAATTATGAACATTAAAGAGGGCATATAAATTAAATTTCTAGATTCCATTAAGAGTCCAGAGAGCAGTAATCAACAATCGTTTTGCGGACCGGCAAAGATGTTATCAGAAGTTCAGCTGCTTAGGAGCTCAATTTGGTTGCCTACTTAGCTCGCGACTCGGAGAGTTGCAAATAAATGCGAAACGATGCGGGCGGCAGTGGCAAGCTTCGACTGCGGGCTGCGATAAGCAGCAGAGAAACAGAGATTGGAAGCACTTAAGAGCAGCGCAGCGAGTGCCGGCCGAGTTGGACGAGCTGGACTTGAATGGACTTGGATTGGATGGCGTCCAATTAGAGCCAGAATGGCGTAACGTGTAAATCCTGTCTTTGACTTGCAGCGCAATGCGAAATGCATTTAAAATATGCACAGTCAACCCACAGGGCGCCCTGGGCGGGACAGACAGACAATCTTCGCTGGTCGGAGAAAGAGAGAGGTGGAAGAGGGGGCAGGGGAAGCAGCTCACTAAATGCATCACGTATTGGATTTTGACATAAACGCTTGTCCTCGTTAGCGCCGCATCGTGTTCCATGGGCCGTGGAGGTGGCACTTGGATTTGCTTTTGGTTTCGGCGCTGCTTGCCCCGCCTCGTTGCAGTTGCAGCTGCCCGCCCGCGGCGCCAGTCGAAAACTTTTATAGCCACGTGGAGGCGGTCGTGCGGTAAGTGGGCGCGGGAAGTGCCACACGAGGGAGGAAAGAGGGGCAGCTGATGGAGCTGGAGCAGAACTTTGCGACTTGTAGGCTGCTGGCAGCGTTGATAAATTGCCATTGGGCTGCGCTTCTCGTTGTCGTTGTTGCTGTTGCTTTTGCTGGCTTTAACCTGGCTCAGATTTTATGCAAATGCCCAACGCTTAGAGGGCAGAGTAAAGAGAGAGGTGGGAAGTAAGGAGGAACAGAGCAGTCGGACGACACTTGGCTGTTGCAGATGCAGCTCCCTCGAGTGTTGACTGACGGCAACGCTGCTGGTGCTGAAATAATGCGGCCAATAAATGTCACAGCGGCAGCACACTCCCCTTTTACCATCCTCCATCTCGCTCCCCTCCTGGTCCTACTCCCTTTGTACCCTGCAGTGTCTCGTCTTTCATGTCTCGCTTTGGCACTGCAAATTGTATATTTAAATGGCAGTTAAAGTGGCAACACGTTTCATTTTCCCGTTTGAAGTTGTCGATGATGAGTGATCACATGCAGCGCAACTCCTGCCTCTTGATTTGCCCCTTCCAGGCGCTGTCCCTGCTCCTGTTCCTTCTTCTCCTGCTGCTCCTTCTCCAAGTGCAGTCCATGAATGAGTTTATAAATATTTCATGCGCTGCGCAGCGTAGCGGAAGTCACTCCATGTCCGAGTGTATACAATGAATCATATTTTTATGAGCTGCCTGCACACCCCTTTACCTCACCACCCACCCTCCTCCCATTCCCTACACCCTACTGCTTGGGAATGCACTTCTTAAGGCACAGGCCCGAGCAAGACAAAGCCGTTTTAGCTGTACTCGTATAAACAATTCATAGCATAAATGCATTCTGTCTACGTTTATACCCTGTAATTGACGGGCAGTACCATTAAGGCTGTCAAGTAATAAATCTGCCCAATAAAAATTGTTTTCGCAATTCAATTAAAGCAAAATACCCCGCAGAGTCAGTTGGTACTTCCACAGCAAGTTTATAATATATATTCTAGTCGAATACTCGTTACTCTAGTTTTTTATATTCATAATTATATTGAACTCGATTTCATTTAGTGTACGTATTATTTTTCCTGCACAGGGTATCTTCCAGTCGTTCATTGTCTGTCTGACTGCTGCGACTGCCCTTCAACTTCCTCTCGTGCCATATTCATAAACATTTGCATTCAATGCAAGCGCCTCAAGTGACAATTGTGAGTGCCATCGTCGTCGAGGCTCCTCCTCTCCCGATCATTTGCATATGGCATATCGGCGGCGGCACTTGGCGCAGCAGTACTCACATATCTCTTAAATGGCAAATCAAATGTTGCCAATTTGTGACAGACAACATCGGCAATTTGCATATCTCAGATGTTGGGAACAGAACAGAGAACAGAACTGCGAACAGCTTTTTGCAATTCTGCTGACGAGAGATAAGTACAAAATAAATCAATTTCATTTTCAATTTACTTCAAGTCGATATGATGATATTATATCGAAGCTTGCTGACTAAGCGGAAGATTAGCTTGTGTATTTTCTACAAAGAACAGGGTATAATCGACTTGTATTCTTTTTGGAAATCATTATAGAATCTCTGTTTTAAACTTCAACGTTTAATTTTTCTACTTCTCTGTATTTTTCCCCTGACTTTAACGGTATTTCTTGTCCCTGGGAATGTTATAGTCGAATAAGTTTCTCCTTACCTTTTTTTTTCCTCTTTGTCCAATTTGATTTTGTCAACAATTCCATTTGTTAGGCAGAATTAATGAATCCCGCAAAAACTTTACCGAATTGAGCCAAAGATTTCGAAAAACTTTTGGCCAAACATTTCGTATTGCTGTTGTTGTTGTTGCTGTTGGTGTTGCTGATATACATCTATCATAGAGCTCTTAAGTATTTTTCACAATTTATTTCCGTCACCTGCCACTTGGCACTTGACACTTTGCATATCTCTCCATTAGTTGGCAACGCGTATTTGTTGTTCTCATTACACTTTGCTCTCACTGTTGTTGTTGTTGCTGCTGCGTTGGATTCGACTGTTGTTGCCAAGTTTGAGCTCATTTTTCTTGCTTTTTTCGCAGTCGTTTTTATTTATTTAGGACAAGGTGTGACAGGGTAGCAGGCTGCCAATTTGAGACTCTTAAGGATTTTGCGAGTTTGACATGCGTAACGCCATTAAATTTATCAATTGCCCAACGCACCCTTAACTGTCAACGGTGTTGTTGCTGCCACTGCTGTTCATGCTGCTCATGCCACTGCTTCTGCTGTGTTTTTTATTTGACGCTACAAAAATTTACAACTTTTTTCAATCAACGCTCGAACATCGTCGACGCGTGGCTGCTGCGGTTAATTTTGATTATTTGCAGCCACAGCAACAACTTTGGCTTCGTCTTTTATCCCCGAATCGAGCGAATAGTGGCAATTTATCATTAAACTGTGAAATGTTGCTTAAAGTGCTGTGGTTTCGTATTCAAGGGGGGCTACTTGAAGAGTTCTTGCTGCGCTAGAAAACTCTTGATAAGCAAATCGATGTGTTGATACATTTTATTACGCTTCGGCAATGAAGTAATGGCATATTGAGTGATTTTATAGTAGGGTCAACCCATAAGGGCTTCCAGTGATTTAAAGGGTGTTTCTTTTTAAGTGAGCAAATTATTCAATTTAGACTATTATTCTAGTTAGTCTAATCCAAGTTATGGTAACTCTGATTCAAGTTATTCTATTCTTATTTTGGAAACTAAAAATAATTTTAAGTCATATACTATAACCAAACTAGCAGACTGGAGCAGTGAAAATGGCCCTGACTAATAATGGCTGGTTTGGAAAGTCGATACGTTGCAGGCGGGTTCAGTTGGGAATCCGAGTCAAGTCCATTGCGAGAGGATTTGGGTGGGCAAAGAGTTTTTCATTGTAGGACGCTTGTTGCTTATCTATTTCATATTTTACTGCATGAATGCCGAGATCTGTGTGGATGTTTTGGATTCGAAAATACCATGGTGCCCCAGTGATAGTTCGCAGGATCTTTGATTGAGCTCGCTGTATGATGTCTATGTTGATGTTGCTCGCGTTCCTCAAGAGCTGGGAGCTATATGTTTATATTGGCTTAATAGTAGAGATGTAGAGCAGGACCCTGTAGTCCAGACATAGGGGCGATCGGGCGTTTATAACGAACTGGGCATCTGGAGCGGCTGAAGAAGACAGTGTCGTCAGCGAAGGTGGATGTTGTTAGTCGGTCATTCGTAGGAATATCCGCTGTGTAAAGGACGAAAAGAGTTGGCCCAAGTGCACTGCCTTGTGGGACTCCAGCTTCGATAGTGTAGTTGTCGGACATTGTTGTGTTGCACCTCACTGTGAAGGCTGTGTTGAAGAGGTACTATTCAATTAGTTTATGAGTGTACACAGGCAAGTGTCTTCAATTTTATGCATGAACCTTTGGCCAGACGCGGTCGAATGCTTATGATACATAGAGGAATATCACGCTGCAATATTCAATAAAATTCTGATGTTATTCTGTTAACTTCCTCGATAGTTCCATGTTTTTCTCTGAAGCCGAATTGATGAGCTGTGATTATGTTGTGGGCTCCCTAAAATGGTATTAAGCGCGTTAGAAGGCATTTTTCGAATAGTTTGGACAGGCATGATAGTGAACTTATTGGTCTGTAGGATGACGGAATCGTGTGATCTTTCCTGGGTTTCAGTAGCATTATGATAATAGATTTTTTACATTTACCTGGGTAATAGCCGAGGCTTATAATTCCATTGAAGAGTTTACCGATGACTACAATACCACAATACGGAAGTTCAATTACTATTTTTGTAGTTATTAGGTCACCGCGTGGAGCCTAATTTGGTTTTAGCTTCCTGATGACTTTTGTGATCTCGTACGGCCGAAATGATGTAGGTTCAGCTTCGGAGTGGATTTGCGGAAGAACTTATGCATTTGCAGCAGGGTTTGACTGGAAGACGCCCCTAAGATGTAAGGCAAATATTTCGGCTGTATTTGTCGCTGCGGCCCCAGCAACCTGAAGAATTGAGCATCCACAAGGGATGCTTTAAATAATAACATAACATTATAAATCTCTTGCGAAGCAAGTTCTTATCAATATTATTTTCAATTTTTCAACAATCATTTAGGATTTATTATGGCCAGCATGAAGTGTGTTTGTATTTGCATTTATTGCACATGATTTTATGGCCGTATTTATGGATACAATAAAAATCGCTGTTGTATTTTGTTCTTTATATATGGGAACATGCGCTGTCGCAGGTGTGTTTAAGACAAAGCAATACGAGTGCGATGAAATGGAGGGAATTGAATGCGTGTGGACTCTCGATTTAAGAGAGAGACGAAGAGAAGGGAAATAAGTGAAAGGCAGTAAGAGAAGATGGAGGGCTTTAAGAAGTGTAGCAGTTTATGGCTGCCTCTTTTAGCCTCTAAGTGGCAAACTAACGGCACTGCAATATGACAAGAGTTTTCACTTTTATTGCCAACATTTAACAGGCCATGACACGAGCACGATGCTTGCCCCAGCGGTGTGGCGGCAACTTTTTCATCATCAATTTGCTTTATGGCTCGGAATGGCGACACGGTGCAGCCACTTGTCATAACAGCGGCGAGTTACCAACCAGGCAGCCCAGGCAGTCAGCCAGCCAGTTGCCCGCAGCCAGTTGCCAGTTTGCTGGAGCGGGAGGCAGAACAAGATACAAGATACAAAACTGCAGCAGTTTGGTGGGGAGGAGAAGTGGCGCAGGTGAAGGCACATCCAGGAGCAGGCAGGCAGCTGGGCTGAGTTGGGCCCCAGCCCAGGCAGAGTTCTACCAATCTCGATGCTAACCATTGTCATTGCCACTTTGCCAACATTTTCACACCCAACGCAACAGCGCAGGCAGCGACAATTTGTCTGCACGCTGCTGCACGAACTCAGTGCACAGTGGGGCAAGGAAGAGGCTCTACCTTGCTTTGCAATGGTTACGAAGCAGCCTGCTCTGTGTACAACTACCAGTCAGGCAAGTCAGGTGTAGCCACTGTGCAGCATCTGAAACTAGAGCTCAGGCAGGGCGCGAGTGTTTAGCTCGGGTCGCATGTCTCGGGCGTGTAACCGGCTCCTATCTTTGTTGCATTCACCGCGACTCCTTGCACCCTTCGCTGACCACAATCGCTTCAGCGATTTTGTCAGCATTATTCAAGCGTTAACACGACCCGACACAGCGTTGACGACAGCGACCCAACGAGCACTGCAAATGATGCAAAACGATTGAAACAGTTCGAGTGTCGACATACCCAGCAGGCAAGTGGGTAATTCCATGTGGAATCCCCTCACAAAAATAGATTCTGATACCTTTCCCCATAATCTCATTAAACCGAAGTATTTTTTATTCAAATAATAAACTTTCATGTAATTTTTCTATTTTGATTCCGAGAAATTCCAAAAATATTTTTCGTGAAACGTTTCTTATCGCATATTTTACGCGCAAATTCAAACAGGCGTGAGATGCACATTATAAACGTTTAAAGCACACTCACTTTCAGAGTAAAGAGTACACATGAACGACCTTTCGCGTTCATTGTCCGAGTATGTGAATCCAAAGATTGTTTTGTCTTACAACTTTAAGCAAAGCTTTCATATATTTTGATGGCAAACTTTCGTGACGTCAACCTTTCCGAACTACCGTCAGAGGCTTTAATCTGTAATGGCTTTGGGAAAAAATCCTAATTTATGTACTTGCTTTTTTTTGCTTAGGGGAATACCACACATAAAGTTTAACATACACGATTATATATTATTTACTCTAATCTTGTAAAGGCCTTTTACAAAAGACTTATACTCAGAGTATATTTTTCAATTGGGGCCAAACATTACGTCTGCCGCATTCCAATTTCGCATGGAATTTGTTTTATAAAATTGGGAGCCCTAGGTCCTCCACTCTCTAAAATCTGTGTTTTTTTTAAGGACCGCCCCCTAGGCAGCCCGACGCCCCCCGTTTAACCGGGGTTGGGTTTTTTTTTAAAAATTTTTAAAAATGGTTTTTTTACAAACCCCCCCCCCCCCTTTTTCACAGTTGCGGTTGGCACAAAGTTACAATACCCTTCTACTCTGATGGTTGGCGGGTTTAAATACCAAAAGAGTAGTATGAATACTGTATTTATTCTGCATCACAAATAAGATATATTAGATATGTTTACTTGTTTATATACAAAATGAAATAGAAAAATTTCTTTGAGCATCCTAAATAAACTCACATGGTACTAATTGTTGAGATTCCTAATTTAGCTGAGAGAGATCTATCCATCTATTCGCATCGTTTTACTTCAAACGATAATGCCGAGTCTCATTTGCTGCGTAAAATGCACAATTTAGTGAGAGTTTATTAAAGAAAACCGATTGAGATGAATCACTTCAATAAACATGTGTGTGATACACAAACAGACGGAATATATATAAATATATACGGACAAAGCAAAAGATTTCATTTAAATGCGGAGATCGCTAGGTAGAGAAACAGCACCAATTATATTAATATTTCGTCCAAACATTCATTCCAGCCTTCAATTAAAAGACTAATGATTATGCTCCCTTTGCTAACACTGCATATTAAATATAAACCTCTTTAATGAAGAAATGCCATCAAGTAAGAATCTGAAGAAAATTACATTAAGTCTTCGATGCAAGGGTTGAATAGTTTAAAGCTGATACTCGTAAAAAAATCATAAGAAACGATCTGGAACAAACATATGCATGAAAGTCAGCATAAAGCAAATACGGTTTATTTTATAAAAATAGGTTGAATATTTTGGCACACTTGCCGCTTATCATATAAAAAAAACAATAAGAAAGAAACAACGAATAATTGGTGATAAGAACGCTTATGCTTACGGCGGCAACATAAGCAAGTTCAGTTCTTATTTCTCTGCCATGAGAGTCAGATGTGGATTTAGGAAGTGAATAAATATATATAAAAAAATGAGAAACTATATTAAAGTTATCGTCGTCGTTATTTTTTGTACAAGTCCGATTTGCACTCAAAGTGGCGGTCAAGAAACCAGTGATACGAACTACGATGAGTTAATAAATAACTTAACTCGATCGATTGCCGAACACGAAACGAAAATTAAAGAAAATGAACGAAAAATAAGTGCGGAGGAAAATAAGTTTGGTTTTAAGGAATTAGAGAACGAGTGGAATAACGTGACTGAGAGCTTAAATAATGAATTCGCTCAATGTCAAAATGAGAATAATGCCCAGAAAGCTGAGTTGGCGGATCTTCAAAATAAAACACTACAATATAAAGCAGAACTAAATAAAAGGGACAGTGAAATAGCCAAACTGAATGCAGACTTAAAGTCCTTTCAAGAAAATAACTTAAAATATGCTCAACAACTGCAAAGTACTCTAGCTGCATTGGAAACTAATAATAAGAAAATTTCCGAGCTTGAAGCTAAGAATAAAGAAAGGGAAAACGAACTAAGTGTTAGGGATGATCAAATAACCCAGCTTAATACTAAGCTAACCAAATCTGAAACGGAATTGAAGGCGCGTTCCCAAAGCCTTGAAGAATGCCGATCCCAGGCACAGGGTTTGCAATCTAATTTAACATTACATGATATTTCGAATAAAAAGCGAGATGATGAACTAAACCTTAAGGACACTGAAATTGTCAAGCTTAATACTAAGCTAACCAAATCTGAAACTGAGTTAAAGGCGCGTTCCCAAAGCCTTGAAGAATGCCGATCCCAGGCACAGGGTTTGCAATCTAATTTAACATTACAAGATATTTCCAATAAAAAGCGAGAGGATGAACTAAACCTTAAGGATGCTAAAATAGCCCAACTTAATACTAACCTAACTAAATGTGAAAACGAATTTAAGAAGCTTTCCCAAAGTCTAAAAGAATGTCAATCCCAGGCACAAGAGCTTCAATCGAATATTGCTTCAAATAAAAACTCTATTAAAGAGAAAGATGAGGAAATTTCAAAGCTCAAGACTTCCAATGAGCAATTTAATGCAACCCATGGTAAGATATTTAAATTCTCCCAACCAATAACATATATACCTTCTAAATTAAACAATAGCATTCAATTTATACGAACAAATTTTTTATTTTAATTTCCTTTCATAGAAATTGCTCAGATGAAATTAAAAACGTGTCAAACTAGTTTAGAAAAAACACAAAAAGAAATTACAGAAAACCAAACCAAAAACGATGAACACAACAAAAAGAAGAATGAAGTAAAGAAGCAAATTGAGAATCTTAAAAAGGAGCTTAAGACGGTGAACGATCAGCTGAGTATGTTTGGATAATATTTTCAAGTCTGCATTAAATCATATGAATGTTTTCGATTTCTATAGTGAAATGCCAAGCAAACCTCACAACAAAGATTGATAAGCATAAACAAAATAACAAAATTCAAAAAAAAATTAAAATTTTTACACACACAATATTTTAAAGCTTTTATATCGTATGTATTTTATTTTCTTTGATTTAGAAAATTGCCAAGCTCATGTGACTACGTGTAAAATGGATATTGAGGAACTCAAACAAAATGCAGGAAAAGTTAAATTAACTGAGGAAAAGCTAGGTTAATTTCAGTTTTGAATTCATAGTATAGGGTTTTAAAACAGGGTTTTAATTAGTTTCTTTCTTCAGCCAAATGCGAATCATTGAAGAAAACTATTGACAGCAAATATGAAGATCTAAAAAAAGAAACCGAAAAGAAAGAAGCTCAACAGAAGAATAGCAGGGAGCAAAGCAATGCATTAAGTAAGTATGTCTCTATGTGTAAGCTCTGATTAAAGTCCTTTTACACAGGTCAATGTCAATCAAACCTCACTTCCTGTCAAACGAAAACTTCAAATCTTGAAAAAGAAGTAAACCGAAAAATCGCGGAAAACAAGAATTTGAAGAGCAGAAATGAAACCTGCAATAGTATTTTAGGTAGATAAAGTCTTCTATATACATTTTTTTGCAATTTTATTATTATTTGATTTACAATTTTAAGAGAAGTGCGAATCCTCAAAAAGAACAGTGGAAAGCAATCATAATGATCTTAGAAAAGAATTCACGGAGAAAGAAACTCAGCTGAAGAATATCAGAGATCAAAGCATTGCATTCAGTAAGTATGACTTAAAAGATAAATTCCGATTTAAATTTTCTTACACAGGTCAATGTCAATCAAACCTTACTTCCTGTCAAACGAAAACTTCAAGCCTTGAAGAAGAAGTCAAGCGAAAAGAAGCGGAAAACAAGGATTTGAAGAGCAACAATGAAACATGCAATAGTATTTTAGGTAGATATAGTCTTCTTTATTTAATTTAACAATTTACTAATTTAATTTGCAATTTTAAGAGAGTTGCGAATCCTCAAGAAGAACAGTGGAAAGCAATTATGAAGATCTTAAGAAAGAATCCAAAAAGAAAGATGCCCAACTTCAAGGTTTCGGTAATCAATTAATGGCATTAAGTAAGTACAACCCAAGAGATAACTTCAAATCTAAGTTTCCTTACATAGGTCAATGCCAAAAGAATTCCACATCTTGCCAAAACAAAACTAAAATGCTTGAAGCACAAAACGAAGATTTTACCAGAAGATACATGGACTGTCGCTATTCATTAGGTATGTTTACATTATGCTACTATTTCAAACATTCAACATTCCTGATCTCTATTTCTTGTATACAGGTGAATATCAACGGAATATGACTTCTTGCACTACGAGAATTGAAAAATTACAAGGTAATTTCATTGAGGATCACTTAATTACAATATACATCCTAATATACATTTTCTCACACAGTAACATGCCTGTCAGACTTAAAGTTCTGTAAAAGTGTAAACAATGAAAAATTAAATAATGACTTAGGTAGGCATAATTTCATTCAGTTAAAAAAAGGTTTGTTTTACATTGATCATGACAAAATTTTCTTTTGATAAGGTCGATGCCAGTTTACAAACAATGAAATACAAGGACAATTGGCTATTTGCAATGAACAAAACGGAAGCCAAACAAATAAATTAGGTATGTTTAATCGTATTCCGTAATCTGAATATCTTACGTAATCTTTTGTGGCTCCTTTAAAGAAGTTTGTTTTAAAATCATACAAATCACACACACTTTACACAAAGTTCTATTCATTTAACTTTTTGCTGCCTTTTTGTAATATCCGTAAATAAGATTCATAAATTGTTAATGTTTTTAATTCATTTAACATTTTTACAGCGCAATGTGAACGCGAAAAACGAAGCACCCAAACTAGTGTTCAAGAAATAGAATGGAAACTTAAAAATTGTGAGAATAAACAACAAAGATCAATCCAACCAAAAAAACTTAACGTCGATCAGACAGAGACCTTTAATAAACAAAGGTCACCGGTCCAACCAAGAAACCCACCCGCCACGGCTCTACACAGTGGTTGCTCGAATTCGGCAGGGATTGCCTCCATTAGACTTTCATCTGGGAAACAGATTAGCGTGCGGTGCAATAATAATATTGCTGGCCCTGGTTGGATAACTATTCTGCATCGTTTTACTGGACATTTGAGCTTTGAAAAAAATTGGAAAGATTATAGGAAAGGATTTGGTGATTTAAATGGTGAATCCTTTCTAGGGCTGGAAAACATTTACCTTTTAACAAATTCGAAACAACACGAGTTACGTATCCAGCTCACTGATCAGTATAATTTCATATACAACGTCCGTTACGACTACTTTACGATAGGAAATGAACAAAGTCAATACACATTGGAGTCACTTGGAAACTTCAATGGCAGTGTTAACGGTGGTTTATCATGGCATATCAATATGCCATTTACAACTCCCGATCGGGATAACATTAATGGCTCGCGTCAATGCGCTTCTGAGAGAAGAGCTGGCTGGTGGTACAATCCAAAATTCTGTGCAATTACGTGAGTAAAACAATTTCTGAAAGTTTCAGTATTAACTAACAAATTCTCTTTAGTAACTTACATGGGCGATACGGTAGTGAATTCCTCTGGTACGATAGTGTTAAGGATCGTAATATACAATTAAAGGAAGTTCGTATGATGATTCGCCCCACGTCTTGAAATTCACAGCTTTATCGATGATTATCCCCAACCAAAATAAATATGTACATTTTTACTGTTTTAAAACATTTCGTATATTCAAAGAATAAATATTTGTATTTAATTTTTAATTTGAAATAAACGAAGAAAACAAATGGAATTGTTTCGGAAACCTTTATTTGCATATCATAAAAATTATTCGATTTGACCGGACTCTAATTCATTTAACGTGCATATATTCTCCACTTTTAGCAGAGCTTTCATATATTTTGATGGCAAACTTTCGTGACGTCAAAGTTTTCGAACTGCCGTCAGAGGCTTTAATCTGAAATGGCTCCTTGGGGAATACCACACATAAAATACATACAAATATATATTAATGTTCTCGTAGGCCTTATACAATAGTATTATTTTGAAAGCGATAAGCTTATGTGACATACATTTTGTACATATAGTACATGTGTATATAATTATACAATCAACTTTAACAAGCACGACTCGAGCACACTCGACTGTGATATACCCACTCGGTCGATTTATTCAATTAATAACTTCTGTGATTTGCGTTTTTTTTTATTGCATACTTAAAGGGAGAGCTTCGAAATCACTACATATTTAATTAATTAATATCTTAAATAACTTCTATCTTTATTGTCCGATCGCATCCAAATCTTCAGAAATCATTTGGCTGTTCATGGTTTTTTGTACCAAAAATGTTACGTTCTGCATTCAAATTTCGCTTGGAAATCGTATATTTATCGATTTATGAGGCGGAAAGGGGCGTGTCTAAAATTGGAAATATGATTTATCTTTTATAAAATATTTTTTAGATTTTGTGTTTTAACTCTGAGTCCTCTCTTAACTCTACCAACTTCATCCTAACAGTTATTATACACTAACCTACCGATCTGATTGGGTTTTTTTTGGGTTTTCCCCCTTGACAACAAATGTTGGATCGCGGTTCTTTATTTTTACTATGTTAAATTTAAGCTTAAAATTTAAATTTTAATTCTTAATTTTATATTTTACTTCTTAAATTTTATTTTAATCTTAAACAAATTAAAATTAATTATTTTACATATTTACTTTTTATACATAATTCTTTTTAGTCGACTGAATTAGTTGACATTAAATAAATAAATAAATAAATAGTCTCTGAGATCGAGGTTTTTATAAGGACGGGCAGACAGACAGAGGGACACAGTTACAGTGACTTGGCTGTCGATTTAAATTTTGAAAATATAAGGTAGGGTGTACAAAACCTCTTTCTGCCTGTTTCATACATTTTCGGTGGTACAAAATTACAATACCCTTTACTCTGATAGTTAGCGGGTGTCAAAGCCAAAAAAGAAGTATGAATACTGTTTTCATTTTGCATCAGAAATAAGAAATATTAGCTACGGTTACTTGTTTATACATTATGTGAAATATGAAAACATCTTAGAGCATTCTAAATGAACTCACTAATTGTGCAAATTCCTTATATAGCTGAGAGAGATCTATCACTTTCTCAGCATTCATTAAATGTACGAGCTCTACGCATCGTTTTACTTCAAACGATAATGCAGAGTCTCATTTGCTGCGTAAAATTCACAATTTAGCGAGAGTTTATTAAAGAAAACCGATTGAGATGAATCACTCAAACAAACATGTGTGTGATACACAAACATACAAACATTTGTACTTCTTCATACATATTGGATAAATATATACAGACGGAAGCAAGACGCAAGCATAATGAGCGTAGGGCCGCCACTCGACAATATTCGCTCTGTAGATTCCCAGCAAAAGATTTTATTTAAATGCGGAGATCGCTAGGTAGAGTAATAGCGGATCTATCAGTATCGGCATCTGCTTGTGCTTACACTGCTAATTATATACAAATCTTCTTTGTGAAGAAATGCCATCCAGTAAGAATCTGTAGAGAACTTCTATATGTCTTCGATGAAAGAGTTAAAGACTTTTAGGCTGATGGAAAACCACAGGAATTGAACTGCAACAAACATATTATATGTATGAATGTCAGCTATGTAATTCAATAGAAGAACACATAAAGCAAAAAATATGCGATATATAAAAAATAGGTTGAATACTTTCGCACACTTGCCGCTAATCATATATAAAAAATAAGAAAGAAACAACAAATAATTGGTGATAAGAATGCTTATGCTTTTTATTCCATTTGAGGGCAAAATGAGCATGGTCAGTACTTATTTCTCTGCCATGAGAGTCGGACGTGGATTTAGCAAGTGAATAAATGTTTGTAAAAAAATGAGAAACTATATTCAAGTTATCGTCGTCGTTATTTTTTGTATAAGTCCGATTTGCACTCAAAGTGGCGAACAAGAAACTAGTGATACGAACTACGATGACTTAATAAATGAATTAACTCGATCGGTTGGCGAAGACGATACGAAAATTGAAGAAAATGAAGGAAGCATAAATGAGGAGGAAAATAAGTTTGGTTTTAACGAATTAGAAAACGAGTGGAATAACGTGACTGAGAGCTTAAATAATGAATTCGCCCAATGTCAAAATGAGACTAAAGCCCAGAAAGCTGAGTTGGAGGATCTTCAAAATAAAACACTACAATATAAAGCAGAACTAAATGAAAAGAACAGTGAAATAGCCAAACTGAATGCAGACTTAAAGTCCTTTCAAGAAAATAACTTAAAATATGCTCAACAACTGCAAAGTACTCTAGCTGCATTGGAAACTAATAATAAGAAAATTTCCGAGCTTGAAGCTAAGAATAAAGAAAATGAAAAGGAACTAAGTGTTAGGGATGATCAAATAACCCAGCTTAATACTAAGCTAACCAAATCTGAAACGGAATTGAAGGCGCGTTCCCAAAGCCTTGAAGAATGCCGATCCCAGGCACAGGGTTTGCAATCTAATTTAACATTACAAGATATTTCCAATAAAAAGCGAGATGATGAACTAAACCTTAAGGATGCTAAAATAGCCCAACTTAATACTAACCTAACTAAATGTGAAAACGAATTTAAGAAGCTTTCCCAAAGTCTAAAAGAATGTCAATCCCAGGCACAAGAGCTTCAATCGAATATTGCTTCAAATAAAAACTCTATTAAAGAGAAAGATGAGGAAATTTCAAAGCTCAAGACTTCCAATGAGCAATTTAATTTAACCCATGGTAAGATATTTAAATTCTCCCAACCAATAACATATATACCTTCTAAACTAAACAATGTCATTTAATTTATGCGAACAAATTTTTTATTTTAATTTCCTTTCATAGAAATTGCTCAGAAGAATTTAAAAACGTGTCAAAATAGTTTAAAACAAATGACAGAAAACCAAACCAAAAACGATGCAACACACAACAAAAAGAAGAATGAAGTAAAGAAGCAGATTGAGGATCTTAAAAAGGAGCTTAAGACGGTGAACGATCAGCTGAGTATGTTTGGATAATAATTTCAAGTTCTCATTATATCATATGAATGTTTTCGTTTTCTTTAGTGAAATGCCAAGCAAACCTCACAACAAAGATTGATGAGCTTACAGCAAAATGCAGAAAATTCGAAAATCACGGAGAAACAGCTAGGTTGTTTACAGTTTTTTATACTCCATCATAAAATATTTTACACACACAATATTTTAAAGCTTTTATATCGTATGTATTTTCTTTTCTTTGATTTAGAAAATTGCCAAGCTAATGTGACTACATGTAAAAAGGATATTGAGGAACTCAAGCAATATACAGGAAAAGTTAAATCAACTGAGGAAAAGCTCGGTAAATTTTAGTTTTAAATTTATAGTATGAGGTCTTAAAACAGGTTTTTAATTAGTTTTTTTCTTCAGCCAAATGCGAATCATTGAAGAAAACTATTGACAGCAAATATGAAGATCTAAAAAAAGAAACCGAAAAGAAAGAAGCTCAACAGAAGAATAGCCGGGAGCAAAGCAATGCATTAAGTAAGTAGGTCTCCATAGATAAGTTCTGATTAACGTCCTCTTACACAGGTCAATGTCAATCAACCCTCGATTCGTGTCAAACGAAAACTTCAAGCCTTGAAGGAGAAGTCAAGCGAAAAGAAGCGGAAAACAAGGATTTAAAGAGCAACAATGAAGCATGCAATAGTATATTAGGTAGATATAGTCTTCTTTATTTAATTTAACAATTTACTAATTTTATTTGCAATTTTAAGAGAGATGCGAATCCTCAAGAAGAACAGTCGAAAAAAATTATGAAGATCTTAAGAAAGAAACCAAAAAGAAAGATGCTCAACTTCAAAGTTTCGGTGATCAATTCATCGCATTAAGTAAGTATGACTCAAGACATAACTTCAAATCTAAGTTTTCTTACATAGGTCAATGTCAAAAGAATTCCTCATCTTGCCAAACAAAAAGTAGAATAATTGAAGCACAAAACGAAGATTTACACAGAAGAAACGTGGAATGTCGTGATTTTTTAGGTATGTGTACATTATTTTATTATTTTAAACATTCAACATTCCTGATTTGCATTTCTTGTCTACAGGTGAATATGAACGGAATATGACTTCTTGCACTACGAGAATTGAAAAATTACGAGGTAATTGCATTGAGGATCACTTAGTTACAATATACATCTAAATCAAAATTTTCTCACGCAGAAACTTGCCTGTCGGACATTAATTCTTGTAAAAGGGAAAATGGGCAAATGGATCTGAAAAATAAAGATTTAAATATCGGCTTAGGTAGGCATAATAAAATTCAGCAAAAAAGGTTTATTTGTAATTGATCATGACCAAATTGTCTTTTAATTAGGTAAATGTCAGTTGGAAAACAATGAAATACAAGGAAAATTGATGGTTTGCAATGAACAAAAAGGAAGCCAAACAAATAAATTAGGTATGTTAAATCGTAAGCTTACGTAATCTTTTTTTGTGGCTTCTTTAAAAAAGAACTTGGTTTTAAAATCATACAAATAACACACGCTTTACGAAAAATTCTATTCATTAAACCTTTTTGCTGCTTTTTTTGAATTTCCGTAAATAAGATTTATAAATTGTAAATCTTTTTAATATTTAACATTTTTACAGCGCAATGTGAAAGCAAAAAACGAAGCACCCAAACTAGTATTCAACAAATAGAATTGAAACTTAAAGATTGTGAGAATGAACAACAAACATCACTCCAACCACAATACTTTTACGTAGATCAGACAGAAACCTTTAATAAACAAAGGCCACCGGCCCAACCAAGAAACCCATCCGCCACGGCTCTACCCAGTGGTTGCTCGAATTCGGCAGGGATTGCCTCCATTAGACTTTCATCTGGGAATCAGATTCGCGTGCGGTGCAATAATAATATTGCTGGCCCTGGTTGGATAACTATTCTGCATCGCTTTAGTGGACTTTTGAGCTTTGAAAAAAATTGGAAAGATTATAGGAATGGATTTGGTGATGTAAATGGCGAATCTTTTCTAGGGCTGGAAAAAATTTACCTTTTAACAAATTCGAAACAACACGAGTTACTTATCCAGCTCACTGATCAGAAAAATTCCGTCAACACCGTTCGTTACGACAACTTTAAGATAGGAAATGAACAGAGTCAATACAGATTGCAGTCACTTGGAAGCTTCAGTGGCAGTGTTACCGATGACTTATCATTGCACATCAACAGGCCATTTACGACTCCCGATCGGGATAACATTCATGGTTCGCGTCAATGCGCTTCTGAGAGGAGAGCTGGCTGGTGGTACAGGCCAAGAGTCTGTGCATCAACGTGAGTAAAGCGCTTTTTGAAAGTTTCAGTATTAATTAACGAGATTATGTTACAGTAACTTACATGGGCCATACGGCAGTCACTTTATCTGGTACGATAGGGCACGTCATTATATACGACTGAAGGAAGTTCGTATGATAATTCGCCCCACTTCTTCAAATTCACAGCTTTATTGATGATCCCCAATTGAAAAGAAATATAATTTAACATAGCGGTGCATGTTTACTGTTTTAAAACATTTTGTATATTCCAAATATAAAGATTTCTCTTTAATTTTTAATTTAAAATAAACGAAGAAAGCAAATGGAATTGTAATTTTGTTTTTGAAAACTTTATTTGCATGTCATAGAAATGATTCGATTTGAATGGAATATAATTAATCTAACGTGCATATATTCTCCATATACACCAGAACTATCGCAGGGTGCGTTCAAGTACATGCATATTGCTTGATATTATATATGAAGTTCCGCTGCATTCAATCAACAGCAACCGGCGCAGTTTATCCTCTTACGTTCGGCCCAATGGAGGCAAGACAATGCCGAGCTAATATTGCAATCGATAGCAAATTAATTAATATAATCTTCACAGTCGCATCCCATAATCCTAATGCGAGTACCCGCTCAGTGCAATCAATGCGAATTTCACGCTCGACCAACCGTGTGCACTTCGCTGTAGACCGCGAAATATTTTGCCTAGCAGCGAGCCAAAAGCCAACTGCAATTAGCGTTGGCCAAATGAGCTCCGAGTCCAGCCCAGTGCCAATGTGGGCTTAAGGTACCTAAGCTCTTAAGTCTTGTTTTATAGACACAAAGCGCTCGGCTTGCCAAAGAAGCATCTTTAATCAATGGTTAATTAAGCGTTAAACAGTAAATTACATTTATGTACAGAAACTTTTGTTGGAAATACTTTAAAGAAGAAATCGAATCGCACTTAAATCGTATACATCTGGTTTATTAGAATTAAGTGGAAGGTGTAGTTTAGTATAGGATGATATGTGTGCTCTGAATACCAGAATAGACCTATAAATTTATCTTTCAGGAAGGTAATTAGTTGCACGGTTTCATATCATCTCATCCCTATGGTATTCCTTCTTTCATTTTCTACAGAGACTTGGGGCCAGCATCATTGTCGTTAAACTCAATCTTAGAACGTATTTAAGCCAAATATTTTATTGTGTACTTTATATTGTTGTATATGTTTCCAATGGCAATTGAACGTTTTTAAAATGTTTCGCGCGCATAGGCCACAACCGATTTAGAATACAAATCTCATTCGAATCCCGCTGGATAAACATGGAACAAGTATCCGTGACGCGGGTGGCTTGGCGAACAAGAAGTGCTTCAAGGACGCGCAAGGCTCCCCAAAATTGCCACAAAATCTGCGAGACCGTAGAACCTGCCACCCCAAAGAGCCATCGAGTGCCGATGCCCAGGTGACGAAATGCGTCTTGACGCTACGTGATGTGCCTGGCAAAGGCTCGAAAATGAGCCAAAATGGTTGCCCGAGCCAAGGCACGAAAAAAAGAAAGTAAATCCCCCCAGGGTGGCACATTAGGTACGGGCTGGTCGGAAATATCCCAAATCCCCTTTCGGGTGGCAGACAGACAGACAACAATGGCTGGTGGCATAAGGCAGCAGTGGCAGCAAATGCAATCAATACGCATAGACGGCACATAACAGGTATCAGGAGCCCAAGCCCGAGCCCGAGTATTATGTATTATAGATGTGCACACACACACACACACCTACTATATGCGTATGTATAATGCATGGACCTGGTCGTGGGCCTGTCTATGGCGCACGTGAAAAATCAACGCCGAGCGTAATCTATTAAATTATCCTAATTTCATCACGCACCAAATCCCTTTAGCCGTGAACCGTTGTCCCTCGGCTCCAGTCCACACCCCCCCAATGTGAAAAACAATAAAAATTTGCATAATATCGGTATAATATTTTAGCATTATGTGCATGACGAAGGTGCAGAAAGTAACGGTATTATGTGCCAGACATTTGCCAGGCTAAGATATTCGCCACCTCCTCATGTCATCTCGAGTTTTTTGTGAAAGTGGGAGAAGGTGCGGGTGGCAGGGGGGTGTGGCTTAGATATGGTACGATAATGGCACATAAATGTGGCAACACATGTTGCCAGCACTTCCTACGGCATTTTTCATATAGTTTGCATAAAGAGCACGACTGAAATAATGGAATTGCCACAGGGGTAGCACCAAAAAAAAAAAAAGTCACTAGAAAAATCGAGTCATCCATTTTCACGCATTCCGCTTTGTTCGCTGTGAAAATCTACACTAATTAGTGCTCGCCTAATTACTGAGATTTTCACTGAAAATTAGCTGCAATTTGTTTGGCAGGTCGCGAATGCAAAAAGTGTGAAATATGTGCAGAAAAAAGAGAGATGTATACCTTTGTTATAGTACTCCACTTTGTATTCTGTGTTTTTAGTGTGCGCGGAAATTAGAACTAGTCAAAGGAATAAGTTTGAGTTCATGTTTTATTTCATTTTGGACATTTTTATACCCGCTAGCCATCAGGGTAAAAGAGTATTATAGCTGTTTGTCAACTGAAAATGTTTGATACAGGAGAAGAAGGCGTGGCAGACCCCACAAACTATACATACTCGGTATCAGCATCAACAGACGAGTCGATATAGCCATATCCGTCTCTCAGTCTGTATGAAAACCTATATCTCAGAGACTTTAATAGGCCGAGCTATCAAATTTGGTGTCAATATCTGTTATTCTTGCACGCAGATCAATTTATTTTAGATTCCACGCCCATTTCCGCCCCGTTAGTCAATGAAAAGCGAATTAAAAGCGTAATTTTAATGCAAGACAGTTCATTTTTGGCAAACACAACGTTAGTGAACATTCAAATGATTTCAGAAAGTTCAGCTGCGATCGGAAAATTAACAAAGAAGAAATTAAAGAAATTCTAAATATGTACTGATTTCGAATACCCTTCCTGAAAGTATGCAACAATAAAATACGCAAAACAGAAATTATATATTGAAGAAATCGTTTTAGTCAGATGTATAGCGCGTATATCAAGCACACTCGACTGTTTCTTTTGTGCTTGTTCTTGTTTAAAATTTCAAAATGTGGAAAAAATTTAGTGAGGGGAAGAAAGAAACAAACTTCTATTTAACCTCTATAAAAATTATGCTAATCAATTGAAGAATTTAAATAATGTTATTTAATTTCTACGAACTTAAATACTTCCTTAGCTGGCAAGCTAATTCTGTGCTGTAAATTAATGTCGCCATAAATTTGGTTTCTTCTTGAAAGGACTCCCGATGCCCTCATCTATCACGCCCTGGCAGCGGTTAGTTATGCATTTCTGTTCTGGCTGCCCATAAACTACAGCTGCATAAATCTAATGGCGTATTTGTTGTCTCCAATGACTTGGCCGTCTCTCAAGAGTCTCGAATAATTTATCATATTCGCCCGGGGGCGTTTGCTCATTTGCCAAGCCGCGTGCAATGAACTCCCACCCAAGATGTGAACTGGCCGAAACTGGGAAATAAGCCACATCAATTGCAATGCTGGCGTTTTTTTCAGCCTCTTCTTCTTGTTCTATCAATAGGCAAATGCGTAGAAGTCACATATGCGAAGAGCTTTGCGGTTGAGCTTTGATGAGGACGATTGGGTAGCGGGGGAGCCGCGGGACATTGATGCGTAAGAGAGCGTAAAATGAAAGGAAATTGAAATGCGGGCAAATTGAATTGGACAAAAAGGAGCGGACTGTGCCTGTCCTGCTCCAGTTGACTTGCCCGCAGCCGAATGATGTGCCATGGTTCGTTAAACTCGTAGTAACTGACAAAAATACAAGTTCGAACGAGACATAACGCCCGCAAGTATGCAACAACTTTCACTTCGACTTACTCATTGAGTTCAATCAAATATTCAAAGCGAATCGGGCAAGAAAAGCTGCTTCGACTTTGGGCGAGACTGCTGCCAATGCATAATTAAAATCCATTAAGTGTAATTTTGCAACTCTTTCGATTACTTTTTCTTATAAATAATATGCTGCCTTCTTCTTCTTCTTCAGCTGCTGCTGCTGCTGTTGCTGCTCTTGACTTCGGGTAAACTTTTCCTAATGAATTCGATTGAATAAAGTCGGCGGCAAAGCGGAAAAAAACGCTACAGTTTGCATTGAGCGGAATGTTAATACCCTCTAGGGCTAGTCTACAGGGTAAATAGGTTTAAGAAGGGATGCTGAGTGTACAAACCTAGCCAGGCTATTGTCTATTTGGTAATAAGGAAGTCTCAGTAAGAAAACTCTTATAAGAATGATAAAAAAGCTGCTCAGTGTACAACTTTAACCCGTAGAGCCAATAAATCTAGTCAGACTCCATTTCAGCTTGACTCTTACTTATCTATACTGTGATTGAATGAAGCTTTTGCCCACTGTGTATACCCTTCATATACCCTTTAGCCTATTTACAGCAAATTCGAGCAGTTTTTGCATATGCCATTAATTTCGATTGTTTGACTCGGAAGAGGGGAAGGAAGGAAGGCGAAGGGAAAGGGAAACAGGGGAGGGGGAACGCTGTCATGGTTCATAAATTTTGCAGCAGGCAAATTTGTTGGCCTCATGAATACCAAAGTGCAAAATTCAATCAATTTGAGCCATTTACTCGTTCGAGTGTTTTGTAACCTGGCCACAATGGTCATTCTCACTGAGTCTCTCTCTGCATCCATTCGCATTCGCATTCACTTGACTGGCAGCTGTATGTATGTGTGTATTTGTATGTGTGAGTGTGTGTGTGTGTGTGTGTGTGAATGTGTGTGGTGTGTGTGGCTTGTGTTTTTGACATACCTACCGGAGGACATGCATTGAAAATATTTGAAAAGTTCATCAATTGTAAGAGTTTTCCAATTAATACACACTCACACACGCATGTGGCACACACACACACTCGCACACACAGGGAGAGATTGGCTTTTGATTTAGTAATGTGCACTCGGAATTTGCATGATTCAAACTTGTTGTAGTTGCTGGCAGTTGTTGCTGTCGTTGTAGGCATTTCATGGATTTGATGGCCTGTTAATATTGCAAGCCATCCGATATGCAGAGCCCCAGGCAAGTAATACCCATTTAATTGAATTTTTTGCCAAGCTTAGCTCAGAGTTGACTGAGACGAAGAAACAAGAGAGAGAGCAGGGAGACAGACAAATAAGAGACAAAGTTTTGCAACAAAAGATGCCAAGATAACTAAGAAAGGATTGAAGGAGAAAAGTAAACAAAAGTTGAGCTACACTTCTGTAAAAGAAAATATGGAAATTATTTAGTAGTTTTAAATAAACAAAAATAGTTAAAATATATTGAAATAATATCCATTTTTATGCGCCTATTTAAAGAAATAAAAATATTAATTGATTGAATATTAAAAAATATAAGTCAAAAGTTCTTCAATTCCAATTTAGGGATAATTATTTTAAAAAGGATTGTGACGTATTTTTTATGCATACAATAAACCATTTAAAATATAAATATTAAATACATATTTATTATATATTATTTATTAATTAAAAACATTTTAGTTTTGTTTAGTCTACTTCAATTAATTCTCTCTTTATTAATGCTTAGATTAAAATTTAATTAATTTCTCTTCAAGCCGCCCAGATCATTTGAATGCTACTCAATCACAACGATTAATGTTTTATTTACGAGTTGTTGTTGCTACCAATAAATACTCAGTATTTTGTTTATACTAACAGAGTTGGATGTCGAGGCAAAAAGTCAATTTATATGGCATAATGAACCACAAACCGGTAAACTGTCGCCCAATTCGAGCTTGGCAACTCTTTAATGCAGTCGCCGACAAAAGCAAAAACAAACACACAAACAGAGAAGAAGGGGAGAGAGAGGAGAGGGGGGAGTGCACTTATTGATTTAATATCTGTACTGCCTGAGGCCAATTTAATCATCATTTGTAGAAAATAATTAAAATTTACAAAAACAGCAACAGGCAGGCAGAAAGGCAGGCGAGTCTGGGTCGAAGTCCGGCCATGCGAGATCTGTCCCCCTCTCTCTCTCCGTCCCTCTCTCTGTCTCTTGCCCATTGGCTCGTAATATGCATGGAAAAATGTTTTAATAACCTGCAACAGCAATAAGAGGCCGTCAGAGGTTGCAGTTGCAATGAAACAGAGGAGGGGGAGAGCAAGAGAATGGCGCAGAGGCGAGCTGATAGAGGAACGGACAGAGAAGCAGACAGGGAGACAGACAGGGGAACAGACAGATACAGGGACAGACAGGCAGAGAGACAGACAGACAGTGGGACTGCAGAGACGGCCAGACATCTCAATGAAACTTGCAACTGCAGCTGCAACTTCATGTCTGGCAATTTGCCCCAAAACCAGAGGGCACAGTGCAAAACTTGAAGCATTCAAAAATACCCTATAAATTCGGACTTATCTGCAGCGAGATAACGCCAGAGCTACTTGGTTCCATCAATGCAAATATAGAAAGCAAAGGAAAGAGTCTTTCATTAACAACTTAAATACTCTCAATATTTATCTATTAATATAATATTATATATATATCACTTTGTATATTTATTTTATTATATTTAACTGACTTTTAAACGCATTTAAATAAACTACAATCTTCTGTGCAGTTCCCTTTCTCTACTACTGATGCTTTAATCCATTTGGAATGTCATAGTATCACACATACCCTGCAATTTCCCCTACACGCATGTGAAAATGTGAAAATCTGAAAAATTCGAGCGCTTTTCTTTATTGCGGGCCATAAAATGTGCTAAATCGGTTGACATTGCGCAGACAATTTGAAATTGCGCGCAATAATTTTCGCGTAGTTTCGGGCTGCCTCCATTTAAATAGCCGACGCCGCCCATAATCCGGCACATAGTTGGACACGGTTTAGGTTTACAGTTGGCGCAGCTCATAAATAAGCAGGGGAGGGAGTAAAGGAGAGGGGAAAGAGGAACAGGCAGTGCTGCTATAGAGGCTCTGTCGCTGTTTAGCCATCGGTTCGTCGCCTTTTGTTGCCCCTTTTACGAGCTGAGCAAATGTCTAAATACGACGTAAGCAAGTACGTAATACGAGTTCTGCATGTGCGTGTGTATGTGTGTGTGTGCGAATGTGTGTGTGTGTTTGTTTGTCTTCTGTAAGTGCCATTTCAAGCTCATTAGTGGCCATAATTAGCCAGCTCAGTTTATGGCCCACAGACACAAACGGCGCGCGGAGACAAAGATACAATTCGCAGCTAGCAGACAGCGAGAGAATGCGAGAAACATTATGCGAATAATTTTTGCAGTCTACACAGGTTTCTAAATACTCTACAGTGTGGGAAGATATAGCCGGGATATGTTGTAGTGATTAGAATGGATGTAATATATCATAGATATTATGATTTTGAATTGAAAAAAAGAACAGAAAAGTAGTTATGTATAGATGGAAAGAGCTCGAGAGGGAATGGGGATTAATTTAATGATGTATTTATTATTGCGATAAATATTTTTAAATATGTGGTGTTATTTTCTATTCTATTCTCCTTATTGTGTATTTTTTTATACAAATTTTTATAAATATCTTGTGCTATTTGCTTTTCTATTTTCTAAGTTTTTGTCCTTCAATTGAAGCAGAAGGTGATATAGTTTTTATATTAATAATCAAGTACTTCATAATTAAATTTAAATTTACAAGAACTCAAGAGGAATACTTTTTGAAATTTATATAATGTGTTTATCTACTATCAATCCCAAATACAAATCCCACATTAATACTGTTTCAAAGTGCAAACCAGTATGAAATATATGTAGATACAATAAATGTAAATACAATGACTGTAAATTCTTTAATATTTCCACAAAGATAACCGCGCAATTGCCTTCTATAGTGTCTATCACAAGCCTATTCTTCAGTTATTCCCATAGTATTTCCATTGCCATTATCAGAGGTTAATCCCTAATTCAATAGGCAAAACACTCGACGAGAAAGAGCATCTGTGTTGCCATTGAGCAACAACAACACATGAGAACAAAACGCAGATACTTTTCGGCTGCTCTCGCATTATATTTTACTTTTCTTTTATTTTCCTCATGTGTGTGTGTGTGTGTTTCTTCCTTTTTTTTTTGCACCATTTAAAGATTTTGCCAAACAGCAGACGGGCAGGGGGACAGAGACAGAGACTGAGAGAGAGAGGGAGGAGAGCTGAGGTGTGAGGCTTGCGCCAACTTTATGGCCCCGTGCATTACAAACTGAAACATGTGTTTATTGTCCGACTCCCTCTACCTACAATTCTCCTTCCCCTCTACCAGTGTTTCCCCTACTCCCTCTTCTCTTCCCTCCCTTTCTCTCTACTCTCTCTTCTGCCTTGCGTTTCCATACTCTGTCTGGGCAGCTGGAAAAATGCTTATTTTTACTGTCAGCAAGGCGACACTGCACGAAGAAGCTGCAACACTTCAAATGACACTACCAACAGTTTCCCTTCGCCCCTTCCCACTTCAACACTTACCCCTTGTAAGCCAACAAATTGCTAGTAAAATGTGAGACGCGGTTTCTGCTCATTTGTTTGCATTTAGTGGCAGTCTGTGTGTGTGAGTGTGAGAGTGTGTGTGTGGCATGCAGCTGTTATTGTTGTTGCTGCTGAGAGTTTTTGCCAGGTTGTCATTAACAAATGGCAAATTAAATTGTGCTTAAATTTGTTCTGCCGCCCCTTGAAACGCGGAAATCTCTCAGTGGAAGCACTTGAACGGGTGTGGGGACTGTTTCCAACTGAATATTATGCTTGGCAGGAAGATAAAGAAAATAAGCAGGCTTTAATATATTTTGAAAGTGTAGGCATTTATGTACATGTGTATAAGTTAAAGTAGCTAGAAATAAAAATAAAATAGAGAAATTAGCTTGAATTAAAAATTTAAATTATTTTGGCAGACTTCCTGAGTTGTTTGCAAGTAAATTATATTAAATTAATACTTAACCTAACTTCACTTTGAATTTATTTAAATGTAAAAACTAAAAATAAAAAACGCGGAGCTTAATAATCTTTTTTTTAGTTTCACTTATGCAATAATTTCACAATTTAAATCCCTTCACTTGGCTTTCTTAAACGATAGTGACGCCACGCGACAGTTTTAGCGCTAATCAACACTGTTCTATCGATAGTGATATCGGCAGCGCCATCGTTAACTAAATAAAGATAGCGCTGCCGATAACACTATCGATAGAACAGTGTTGATAACTAAATAAAACTACGATAGTCACACTCAATAACTAAGGCTTAACATAATAACAAATGACTTAAGTTTTCATATTTTAAAATTATTTTAAACATTTAAGCCAAATTGACTGCACTTTAAAGCAATCTTTTGCTCTTTTACGGCTTGTGCAAATCTTTGGGGAAACCTTGAAAAATTACCTCCATCCTGAACTGGACCAACACTAGAGTGCCCTATCAGGCACACAGCCACGCCCAGTCAATTCCAGCAGAGAATAGAGAGAGAGAGAAACTTTTGCAAGTTGCAATTGAAATTCTCAGGAGTGAAATAACTCAGGATTGCAGAACGCCCACAAAATTCGAAATGCTTCGATTAAATGCCCCAGAAATCTGGCAACACATGTTGGATGGAGCATGAGCCCCTTACCCCCTCTCTCTCTCACCGACAACACAAAGGAGAACTGGGTGGGGAAGGCTTCCTCGAATCTATTAAGGTTTTGACATTAGCATGAAAAACGCATTTTTCTTGGCTAAAACGAAAAACACCCGAAATGCGAGAGCGGAAATGTTTTAAATAACTTCCGAAGTTTTCGGTTTACGCAGACATAGGTGACAAAACACTCAAGGGGGGTGCAGGGGAAGGTGAAAAGGGAGAGGGGCTGTCAAAGTTTTGCATCCCACTCGCACTTGGCTTCGGTTTTACTTTGTCGCCTTTTGTTGTGCGTGTTTGATTGAATAAAATTGTAAAATTATTTCTCGCACATGAAGTAAACTGTGAAAATGTTTTCGCTTTTCCTTACAGTTTCTTTCCGGCCCGGCAGCTTTTCTTTTCCTTCCCTCTTCTTTCCTTTCCTTCTCTTATCTTTTTTTTTTTTGTGGCAACTTTTGCGCAAAGTTTTGCATATTTACGCAATTGAATTGTTTACATCGCATTGATGACTGTGAAGGGTTCGAAGTTGACAACTTTTTACGGCAGCGCGCAAAGTTTTTCATGTGCTGCCAACGTGTCGTATACTTTATCAATTGTTGTCGCACTCCTTGATTGATTTCACTTTTGAGCGACGACAAATTGATGAATTATCGCTGCTAAGGTATTAATCGTTTTCTTGGCTCAGGTCTGACAAAAGTTCACTGTGAATAAGATTGATCTTTGGCGGAATTGTTTATGAAGAAAGTCAACATTAAGGGAAAAAAGTTGAGGCAGTTGGAAAAGGTAAGATAAACTAGAGATAAACTATAGAAATATCTATCTTAAAAGACAATTAATTCAATTCAAAAGTAAACACAATATTAGCTAAAGAAATCTTTATCAGATTCAGTTAATCCAATTCAGTTCATCCAATCTCTCAAGTATTGTTCTTAATCTTTCCTCAATATTGTCAGACAATTGTTAAAATAAATTAAATTTGATTCAACTTGGCGGATTAGTATTTGTCTGCGTGTGTGTGTGTGTGTGTGGGAGTGAGATAAGCAACAGACGTCGCTCCTAACTGCCCCCTAGTCGTGTCTCTCTATCTTAGCCCAATCTCAAGCCAGCAAACGTAGACAAAACGCTGCGAAAAGTTGGCAACGTCTGCGTCACAGAAACTTTTCACTGCTAGAGAAAGAGAGAGAGAGAGAGGGGAAGAAAAGGAGGGGGAACTGTTGGCCCATTGACAAAAGTTGGCATATGCAAAAACACATACAAATTATCAGCACATTTATCTGGGGAAATAATGCACGAATGAAAAGTTTTGATTTATTTTTAAGCGCAAAGTTTTTGCTCTGTCACAATTTTGATGAGGGTCCAAAGACGCACGACAGACAGACAGACAGGCAGAGAGTAGCAAGGCAGACGGGCTGAAAAACAGACGTTCGATTCGAAACACACAAAATGCAAAATCAAATATGACAGCCCGGGCAAATGAAGCCAATAGAAAACGGCGCTGAGCTTCCCATCTTAACGAGCTTAAGCCGCCTTAGACGCCATTAACGTCTGCGAGTGCCAAAGTTCATTTGGCTACTACCTGAGCACAGTTCAAACTGAGATTAAGAACTTCTTGAATTTTATTAATTTATTTGATTTGCAGTTGAGCAAGTTTTGCTCATTTCGGATTCATACAAGGCTGTCAATTCTCAGCGAACTAAAGAAGTTGAGCAATAAATGAAATGAAAGTTGAGGAAAAAGAAAAGAATTTCCCAGTTGCCTAAATGGGGGAAATATATGATCTATATATATATATCGTAATATATTGTATGATATATATATCTAATATACAATATAATCCCAGCTCAGCACAAGAGTTACTGCTGCTCGTGCTGCCTCCCACTCGAACTTCCTGCCAAAGGGTAAAGGTATTGTCTTATTTGGTGAGCTCTGCTCCTGCCTGGAAAGGGAGAGAGAGAAGGGAGAGAGCAAGAGCTACTATTACATCGATTTATCAACATGTCAACATATTTAATGAGACGGGGTTAAGGACATTTGTGCTCGAAACGTTTCAATGCGGATGCGCTATGCGGCTTCGATGCGGCTGCCAACTCAATAATATGCCAGTGCCAATATTGCGTATACGCGCCGTCAGACCGGTCATTGTTCTGGCCATTGTCGTTACTGCTGCTGCTACTGCTGCTCCTGCTGGTGCTGCTGTTTTGCTAGCTGGATTTGTTTGCAGTAAGCGGAAATAGTTGTAGAGAGGCCCAGCCTGCCCCGCTCCCCTCCCCCTCCCCTGCCCTCTTCCCCCTTTGGAGTGTGTACTCACATGTTGTTGAAGTTTATATACTGGATAAACTGTACGGCCAACTGACGTATGCATGTCCCCGACAGCACAACCAACACACGCACACACACACTCGCACACACATGTGCCATAAAAGCAAATAACTGTCGTGTGTGTGCAGGGGTGGGAGCGGGGGCTGACAATTTGAATGGATATCGGTGAACCAAACCGAAATAGTTGTCAGCGTATACAACATGTAACTGGGAGACTGCAAGTCCTTGTTTATCCTGTCAATTGTGCTGCCGACTGAGCCCGTCACTGGGCCACATAACATGGCCAAATCCTTATCGACTTGGCCTCGCCCTGGCCCCTAGCAAGTTCATAAATATATTTTGCACCAAACTGAGGCAGAGAAAAAGAAATTTGTTGCACAATTCGTAAATTGTTTAACAGTTAGTTGCTAGTTCTGCCTGCGGTTTGTACTGTTATTAAGCCAACAGCTGTTGCGTTTCACTAAATCTAATGAAGTGTCCTCGCACACACACACACACTCACACACAGAGGGAGAGCACACACACACACTCGCAGAACAAGTGTATTCGATGTTTATTTGGTTTTCAGGCCGAAAGTCTTTCAATTTGCCTGCCAAGTTGCTGTTGTACTAATTGTTGTTGTTGTTGTAGTTGTTGTTGTTGCTATTGTTGTTGTTATTGTTGTTGCTGCTATTGTTGTTGTTGCTGCTGACAGAGCAAGCGAACTATGGCAAAGTAAACAAACTGTGTTTAGGCCTCCCTTCCATAAATACAAATTAATTGGCCTTGGCTCGTTCGTTGCCAATTGTTTTGCCAGTCCAAGCATTTCTGCCTCGACATTTCACATTCACATCCATGTTGCATAACCAGGCACAGTCGTGCCACAACAACAACAACAGCACCTTATTTATAATTGAACAATTATCAAAGTAGGCAAATAATGCTTGAGTTGGCTCTGCAATCGAGCTGCAATTGCTGCATTTAAATTATTCACAAAAAGGAATTGAACACATAACTAAATTGATATTTTGTTATGCATTTCTATATTTATTTTATTGTTTATTAATAATTAATTAATATTTATGTAGGTTACACTTGCAAATTGAAACAAATTGCAACTGGGAGCAAAAACTAAGTCAGCATTTAATATTATTTTATATTGCCTTATTCATTTCCTTGAATGTTTTCTGAGCTGAAATTAAATATTCAATAGAGTAAATATTAAAATAAATTGATTTACTTTAAAAACATTGCTTCATTTTCAATTTTTTTAACAATATTACTTCAGTTTGCTTAATTTAAAATATTAAATCTGCTAACTTATCAAAGTAGATATTAAATAAATCAAATAAAATATTAAATTTTTCATTATGCAAACAGAATAAATCATTCAAACGATTTTATGAAGTTTTTCCTCAAGTTTTCTTATCAAAACTCAATATATTTCTTTTTTCCTAAGACATAAATCAATATATACTTAAATACTAACCCCAAATCAGGACCGTAGCAACACACGGCTTGACGGGCCCCTTCTACAATACTTCTTGAGGGCCCCTAGTTTAATTACTTTACTAAGCGAATATAAATGTGTTTACTAATGAAATTAACTAGTCCAAAATATATACCCATTTAAAACCTTTTCAATATTTGATAACCAAGTGCCCCTGGCAGTTGCGGGCCCTTGTGCACCGACCAACCTACACTCAGCTAGCTACGGACCTGTTCACAATAATTTATATTAAATTATTTCAAGTATTTTGTAGCCTAATTGAGTGAATAAATGAAAAGGAAATATTATCAGATATGGAATCAAACTAAGATTTAAATGAAAGCCAAAAATTTGAATCTTAATTCGATCTCGAATCGAAATCTCGAATTCTCAAATTAAAGCCAACAATTTTAATCTTCAATCGATCCACTTTTAAACAGACTCCCTCATAAAATCCCCTTCTCATTCATCCACTTTTCATTCACGTACAGTCAAGCTGTTATGTTTTTTCATATATATCCGATATTGATTGAATATGCATAAATCCATAACGTACATTGTACTCACATAACCTAACTGACACACGTTTTCTGGGCACTTTACGAGCACTGAAGTGAAAATGGGAAATGGGAAATGGGGAAAATCACGCAATGGTCGCAGCTGCTGTTCTCAATCTTAATATTTGATGTCACACGTCGCAGTCGCAGTGCCAGCTGCGCCCAGTTTTTTCAGCTGAAGTTGGGGGCGTGTTAACAGTTCATTGTTGTGCCCCGTGACCTATATAGCCTAATGCTAAATCTCAACTGAGACAGGATAACAAATGCGCCAGTAGAGCAACAGGCTAAGGCGCGATTCTCGTGCCTTCTTCCTCCTTTCTTTTCTCTGCCTTTCTTTGGCTTCTTGCTTTGCATATTTGGCAGCACAATGCATAAATTGGCTGTGTAAGGGTCCGTTCTGCAGTGGTCCTGCATACCAAATGAGCTGGCGACAACTCTGGCAGAGAGAGCGGGAGAGAGAGAGAAAGCTATACATAATTTTGGGCCTCGGACTGTAATGAATGGAAATGAGTGGATAGTCTGGTGCGCACGGTTAAACGCAAATGGAAGTGATTTTTTTTCGGACTTGAGACTGCAGGAGAATGGAGAATTGAGAATTGAGTTGTTATGCGCAATCGAGAGGGAATTGTAGCCACAACAACAACAACAACAGAAGCAACAACAACTCAACTCAAACTCTAAAATGCCAAAACAATTTAATGCTTCGTTGATAACCGCACATGTCGCTGGCAATGGCAAATGACAGGCAATTGGGCGATAAGAACAGTGCCCCAACTCAGACAAATGTCTTCCCCCCCCCCTCCCTCACATCTTCCTCTCCTTCCCCCTCTCTTCCCATCTCTCTCTTTCTTTGCAACTCCGTGGCAAGTCACTTTCATTTCGCAGACTGTCAGAAAAAGCGGCCCAGCAGCAAACAAAGCAAGGCAACGTACTGTAGTGTAGCCTGTACGTGGGGGCGTGGCAGTTGGGGTTAAAGGGGGCAAATTGTATTGAACACTGCGATAAACATATGAAAAATGCACATGCGACGCCGCCAAGTTCGATTCCGCAGGCCAAAAGTTTACGCCACTTAATAGAACTTGACGCAAATTCAATTACAACGTCGGTTGCCCCTCCCCTCCTGCCATGCCCTGCCCTACGTCTGCTGGCAGTGAGAGAGAGAGAGAGGGAGAAAAACATAAGGCAAAAACTTGCTAAGAAATTTGCGGAAAAACGTTGCCTTTGGCTGCTGTGGAAAACTTTTGCCCACCGGCGGCGGTTTTTTGTGTGATTTCTGTAAACGTTGTCACAGCCCCAGGCAGCACCCCCCCTCCCTCTCTCTCCCTCTACATCCCTGTCTCTCCTTCTCTCTCTCTGTCCGTTTGCTATCTTCCTCTCTATCTATATCGATGACTGTGTCTGTGCCAGCGCATTGGAATTGCAAGTTTTTGGTCCTTGCGGCTGTTCTCCCCCCAGCTGCCCCGTGCTGCCCCCTCCCCTTGCCACATTCCGTTGCAATTAGCAAATAAAACTTGGCATATTTTAAGCGTCAATGAGGCGGCTGCCTGTGCAAAACTTTTGCAATCACTTTCATTTCGCTGCTTATTGGCCCGGCCAAATAGCTAAGCCAACTCGGCAGAGAGTCAAAAGGAAAACTTAACTGTAACTTTGAGTTTTTCTCCTCGCGACAAAGAGTTGAAAAGTTGCATTAATGAATATTGTCTTGGCATCATTTCATTTCCCACTGATCTATTATTGCGGCCCATTTGGGTTTAATGGAATTGCAAAAATATTTAATTCGATTTAATTTCAATTCGAATTGAGCTTCAGAAAGCACTAAGAAACTTTGTCTATATAACTGCTCTAAACAGTTTTGAACTTAAATTATTCAATAAATAAATAATTTTTACTCTCCATTTAATTCAATACTTTAGAACATTCAATGAAATTCTACGAGTTTAACTGCTCAAATTATTTAATTGAGTTTTACGCATTGAACTTTAGATAATTCAATGAAATTCTACGAGTAAACTGATCCTAATAATTTTAAATTAATTTAAATTCTCCATTCAATTCATTTCAAATTGAACTTTTGTAATGTGATTTAAATTAATTAAATATTTAAGCTTCCTTAGGAATGAATTTAGCATATTAAAACGGTATTATTTTACTTATGCTATATTTATTTAATTATTTTATTAAAGACGATCATTTTTAATTATTTCAAATAATTGTTAATTTCTTTTGAGGTTTTCTGCTTGAAATATCAGTCAGTTCAGAGTTGTTTCTAATGTTTTATTTAGCTAAGATTCCTTTTCATTTTATGTATAATATGTTTTTTTTCCTTATTAGTTCTTTAGTTTTGATTTTGTTTGTTACTAACTGCCTTTGCTTTTCACGGCTGTGCCGCCAAGCTCAGCTGCACTTTGGATGAAGTTTTCCCTACGTCTGCTGCATATTGCGTATTTTATGCTAGTAAAAGAAATAAACTGCACTCACCAGGGCAGATAATTGGACACTGGGATCTTCTAGGCATCACTGACTATAGCTATACATATACTATATTCGATATATAGACTACTTTCCGCATGTGCTGCATTGCAATGCATTGAAAAAGGCGATTAGATCCCGAGTGACACAGCTGGGACACAAATGAGGGGTTTGTTTCTTTACTAATATGGGATCGTGTCTAAGGGTTTCACTGCAATGCAAGCAGATCAAGCAGTTTACTGCCCACCTCATGCTGTCGTGTGTTGGCAAACGTACTTTTGCTCGTGTACAGCGAAGGTGGAAGTTCTGCCCGCTAGCACAGCAAGCAAGCATAGTTGTGCTGCTGAACACTAGGTGGAGCCAATACGCAATTTGATTGTTGACAGCCTACACAAGATGGAGCTAGTAAAAAAAATGCCTGCAACTTGAAGTGTGTAAAAGGAATTAAATTAAAATAATTAAACTAAATGAGATTAAATGTAATTAAATTTAAAAACAAGACCGTATAATATAACTGTAATAAAATATTGTACAAAATATTTGTATACTATATGATTAAAACATTTTTATTCTTCACTGCCTAGCAAAGGCAAAAGTGATTTCAACAAAGAAAATCAAAAGCAGCTCATAATACATTATTCTTCACTAACGTACACTAATTATCACACAAGAAATTCTGCCCAGTTACATGAACTAAACCTAATTAACACTTCGGAAATTCCGTTCCCATGTAATGCACATCCAAAAGTATTTATCACCTCACCTTCGACTGGCCCAAGCAGCACGTTCCGGCGCAGCGGCTAATCCTCCGCCAAATGATAAGCAGCTGCAGTTGGATTTCGGGTATTCATTTGGCATTGGTAAAACTCGCAGGTATTCACTATAAATACGTGAGCTGTGGATGCACTATGGACCAGAGAATCGGCATCATGCACTGCAATTGGAGGCACACTTTACTGCTGCTGCTGTCGCTGTCGCTGCTGCTGCAGTTGGATGGCGGCGTGGAGGCGCGTAGCCAGCGCAAGAGACGCACCCACGTGGATCTGGAGCGCCACAACAAACACGAGAAGTCGCTGGAGAATCTGCAGTACGAGTTAATTGCGCTGCGCGCCAAGCTCAAGTTGAATCCCCTCTCCGTCAACGTGTCGGTGAACGTTTTGGCTGCATCCAGTCCGCAGGTGCCGCTGGGCAATGCCTACAACACGGAATACTTTGGCACCATTCGCGTGGGCAGCACGCAGGAATTCACGGTGCTCTTCGACACTGCCTCGTCCAATCTGTGGCTGCCCTCGGCAAAGTGTCCCGTGAGCAGCTGCAAGGGAATGCGGCGCTACGATTCGAGTCTCTCGAGCAGCTACGTGGCCAATGGCAGCAGCTTTGAGATTCAGTACGCCACGCGGAACAATCAGCCAACCATTCTGGATGGATTCCTCGACACGGACACCGTCGAGATCGCCGGGCTGAGCATCAAGGGACAGACCTTTGCGGAGATCACCTCGCTGCCCCCGGATGTCTTCAGTCGCGCCAACTTCGATGGCATCTTTGGTTTGGGTTTCAAGGAGATTGCCATGGGGGGCGTGGTGCCGCCCTTCTATAAGCTCGTCGAGCAGAATCTCATTTCGCAGCCTACGTTCTCTCTCTACCTGAATCGCAACAACACTGGCGTCATCCAGGCCACCACGGGTGGCAAGTTGCTGCTGGGACCGAAGGATCCCAGCTTGTACTTCGGCTGCATGACCTATGTGCCGCTCTCCAAGGTCGGCTACTGGCAGTTCACCATGGACAGTGTGCGTCTAGGTGACGACGATGTGCTGTGCAGCCACTGCGAGGCTATCATCGATGTGGGCACCTCCTTGATAGTTACTCCCATTCCTGTGCTGCGGAAGATCAACGCACTGCTTGGCTTGACCGAGGCCAATAAACGTGAAGGCGTCTACACTCTGCCCTGCTCCAGGGTGGCCTCGCTGCCCTCGCTCACCTTGACCATCGGACGCAACGAGTTTGTGCTCAAGCCCGTCGACTACGTGGTGCAGTACAAGACCACCTGCGTCTCTGGCTTCACCAGCTTGGACGATGGCAGCGTGGAACTGACTGACGACGCTGGCTACAACTACAGCAGCATTTGGGTGCTGGGCGATGTCTTCATCGGTCCCTTCTATCTGGAGTTCGACATGGGCTATAAACGTATTGGCATTGCGCCCAAGATATAGGCGGATGTTGGGAGAATATTCAAAAATAACTAAGTAATACTGTATTATAAAATTTTAATATAATAATGAGAAAAATTAATGATGAAGATCCTTAAAATTTCAAGAAGTAAATGCATATTTACATTAATGTAATTAATAATTTATGAGATGAGAAGTGATTACAATATATATGAATGAATGAATTAAGTAATAAATGAATATTTTAATTAATGTAATTAATAATTAATGAGATGAGAATATAAGAGAGAAATTTAATAATAAAGATCCCTAAAAATTTGAGACAACAATACATTTTGCTATTAATGAATTTAGTAATAAATGATATATGATAAATATAAATAAAAATATATAGTATATATATATGTATATATATATAAATATATCAATTGATGGTTCAATGAATTTATTTTGAAATATTTGAAATGAAATATATCATATATGATTTAAATTCATAAGTAATTCATCTCAATCATTTCAATTTTGACGAATTCATAAATTATTGCAATGATTTCTATAATAAATAATATTCAATAATTGATATTTCGCTTATTATATAAATATCAAATATATATATTTCAGCTTCTTAACTTTGAATTAAATAATATATTTTATTAATTTATCTTAGGAAATATTTATATAATATATCATTTAATTCTAAGTTAATTAGCTGCAACAATGAAATTATGATATATATTATATATGATATTTATCAATAAATATTTCAAATAATATCTAATATATCTAAACAAATATTTCAGCTAAGTAATTTTTCAATAACAAATAATTATTCAATTCTCTCTTTTCGATAAGCTGAAAATCTCCCTCGATTTTGCTCATATGCAAATTGGAAATTCATAGAAACTTTTCCACTGCTATCAATTCAAATATCGAATATCTTTGTCCGACTTCATATCACAAATCAGGCTTTATTCCTCGAATTCAGTGCTATTGTTTATGTGTGTCTACAGACTTACTTTCCAATTGAGCCCACGGCAAATAAACAAATGTATTAAGATGTATTTCTTTGTTTATTTCATTCGCCTGATAAGCATTTGCGATGATGTCTTTAACACTTTGGAGTGCGTTCAATTAGTGTCCGAAACTTAAGGGGGCCTACGATCGCAGACATTACGGCTCAGCACGTGTAATTGCAGAGCCAGCCAGATATGATACGCTCTTTCGGGGCTACACTTGTGCGGTCTAGCACGAAACCAGCTCATGGTTACACTTGAAAAAAATGGGAGTTGAAATTGAATGTTAATTGAATTGAAACAAATTAATATTAAAATTTAAATTTTTAAAATAAAGACAACAGACTTTTATTTATTTTAAACACTCATATATCAGTAGAATTTATTTTAAACAAGATTTAAATTTCTTCTTTATTTTGTATATAATTTTAACAATCCTGTGAAGTTCCCATACTAATTTGTTATATTTTTTACGCAAATTTCAACTTATTCTCAAATTTTGTGCTTTCTAGTCTAAATATAAATTTATTAAAATTAACAAAATAAACATAAAAATAGATTTTACACCATTTTAATATTTCATCTATAATATTAACTATATAAATATACTTTAAAAACTTTTTTAGATTTATCTTAATAAAATAAGCTCAAATTTAATTGCAAAACATTTTTCAATTAATAATAATGAAAATTAATACAAATAACTCGTTACTTTCTCTCAGTGCACGGCGTGGTAAACAATGCGCAAGCCGAAATCGATCAAATTTTTTATCACTTGAGGCACAATTAATGATAAATTTAGAATTACCTGGAGGTGATCGATCCTCGGTCGGTGACTTTGGGCTTAGACCTACGAAGAGCCCCCGGTCGAGTCGGGCGGGTATAAATACAACTGACCCTGAGCAGGCCGTGTTAGTTTGCAAGAAACTTGCAAGAAATCCAAAACAGAAGCAAAAATGTTGAAGTTCTTATGCCTCTTGGCGTTGGCGGCGCTGATCAGCGCAGAGCTGCAGCGCATTCCGATCCACAAGCACGAGCACAAGCACACGAGGAAGCAGGCCAAGGCTGCCACACGCTGGCTGCACCACAAGTACCATCCCAAGCAGGCCATGGTGGCCATGGTGGACTACTCGGCGGCCGACTCCAGCGAGGACTCCAGCCAGCAGAGCGCGGAGTACACGGATGAGACGTTGTCGAACAACATGAACATGGACTACTACGGCGTCATTGGCATCGGAACTCCCGCACAGAACTTCACTGTGGTCTTCGACACGGGCTCGGCGAATCTGTGGGTGCCGTCGGTCATGTGCCTGGCCAGCGATGTGGCCTGCCAGAATCACAATCAGTACAACTCGAGTGCCTCCAGCACGTATGTGGCCAATGGCCAGAGCTTCGCCATACAGTACGGCACGGGTAGCTTGACAGGCTTCCTCTCCACGGACACGGTCAGCATCAGCGGCCTGGCCATACAGAATCAGACCTTTGGCGAGGCCGTCTCCCAGCCAAATGGCAGCTTCACTGGCGTCCCCTTCGACGGTATACTGGGTATGGGCTTCCAGAGCATTGCTGTGGATTCGGTGGTGCCGCCGTTCTACAATCTCTACACTCAGGATCTAATCGATGAGCCCACCTTTGGTTTCTACATGGCACGTGCTGGCAGTGCCCAGCAGGGTGGCCAGCTGATACTGGGCGGCGTGGACAGCCTGCTCTTCAATGGCAATCTGACCTATGTGCCCGTCTCGCAGCAGGGCTACTGGCAGTTCACCATGACAAGTGCCGTCATGGGCGGCTATGTGGTCTGCTACGAGTGCCAGGCCATCGCCGACACAGGCACCTCCCTGCTGGCATGTCCCGGCAGTGCATACACACAGCTGAACGAGCTCATCGGTGGCCAGCTGATCGAGGGCGATTACTATGTGGACTGCTCCACTGTGGACTCACTGCCCGTGCTGCAGTTCAACATTGGCGGCACCATCTTCAGCCTGCCCTCGTCCGCTTACATCAGCAGCTTCACCGAGGACGGCTCCACCTACTGCATGTCCAGCTTCACCTACATCGACACCGACTTCTGGATCTTGGGCGACGTCTTCCTTGGTCAGTTCTACGCTCAGTTCGATTTCGGACAGAATCGCGTTGGGTTCGCTCCGGTGGCCTAAGGGAAGGCAAAACTGAACCTGATCTAAATGAATCTAGTATAACTACTTAAAAAACCTTTACAAAAAAATTATTCGCAAATAAAAATGTTGAAAAAAAAACTGTAATTATGTATACTTTATTTGTTTCATATAGTGACATTCAACAGCCTTTGAGCGATGCTCATGCGAGGGTTCTGTTGGACAAAACTTAGTAAAAAATCGCCGAGCACGCGAAACACTTTTAACCTTTACGCCTCTCACAACCAAACAATAAATGATATACACTTGAAACTTGGTATAGATGTTCGGGAAGAGTGTACCAACCAACATAAAACAAGAGCAACAGTCGAGAGGCACTCGACAGTGGGATACCCTTCGACCTTTTTTTAAACGTTAAGAGTCCATAATTGTACGATACTACTACTTAGTAGAAATATTGTAACGTAAGCCTTAATATGCGTCTTATATGAATAAGTGTATATGCATGAAGCATTTCATTGATCAAACGCAAATGTATGAATGTGTGTGAGTTTGAATGCAAAAAATGCGTGTGCATAGAAAAGAAGAGAAGAAGAACAACAGATGTCGCTACGCGCTCGAAATCTCTTTCCTTTTCCTTCCTACATGAGCATTGCAATGACGTCACATCTCGCTGGACTGTATACAAAATCAATGCGAACAAGGTTTTTGTTTAATAACTTCTGTGTTTATTGATCGATCGGATTGAAATTTTGACGTAATGTTGGTATTATAGTTAGCTAAGTATAGTCTTAATCAGAATGTTGTATATTTTATATGTCGCTCGCAAATCAACTTAAATGAAGAAATTATTGATTTACGTGGGCGGGGGGCGTGGAACCCAATATTTGAAATAAACTTCACCTGTCCCGGATAAACAGAAACCTTCATGCCAAATTTGGTGCCTCTAGCTTTTATAATAGCTGAGATCTGTGTGTTCATCCGGACAGACAGACAGACATGGCTTAATCGACTTGGCTAGTGATCCTGAGCAAGAATATATATACTTTGTGGGGTCTCCCACGCCTCCTTCTGCCTGTAACATACATACATTTGCACAAAGTTAGTATATCCTTTTTTGACAATTTTCAATGGTCGAAGGGTATAAAAAGTGCGAGTTGCAACAGAGATAAATTCTAAAACCACTATTCACTGACTCTGTAGAACATGAACATATGCTAGATACGTGGTTACCTCTTTTAGTTCCACTTATCTAGTTACTTTCTTGTTTAAATTTTAGTTTCCATTTCATTTGTTCATTTTTATTTGGTATTTGCATAAATTTTCTTTGTAGAATTACAAATCAGATTGTAGAATAGATAAAATTCGTAAATGAATCGATATGAATAACATCGAATTGAATTGAATTGAGTGAATAATCAATTGAATTGCTGAATTACTTTTTGTCCGGCGAGGCAGGCTTGTTGCTGCCGCTGGACGAGGAGAAGGTGCCACCGTAGATGCCGCGCAGTGTGCGGGGAACCTGTTGCTGCTGCTGTTGCTGCTGCTGTTGTTGTTGCTGCTGTTGTTGCTGCTGTTGCAGTTGCTGCTGATGCAACTGATGTTGCTGCAAGGCGCGTTGCTGCAACATTGCCTCATAGAGAATGGCAGCGGCGGCTGCATTCGATGATTGATGTTGCTGCTGATGATGTTGCTGATGTTGTTGCTGGTGTTGCTGCTGCTGCTGCTGGTGTTGCTGCTGCTGCTGTTGCTGCAACTGATGCTGAGTGGCATTCTGACGCATATTGGCCGCCAAAAGCTGCGCATAGACCTGCGTGATATCGTTGGCATTGCCCGTAGTGAGGCCGTAGATGGGCATGGACAGGTTGTTGGCGCCCCCAGCAACCATATGCTGTTGCTGATGCGCCTGCTGCTGCGGCAGCTGTTGCTGCAACAGTTGCAGATAGAGCTGCGACAGCTCATTGATGGTGGCCGTGCTCGGCAGGCCACTGCGTCCACTCGCCGAGCTGCAGCCTGCAGCGCGTGAGGCATGCGCCACAGCCCCCAAGGCAGCCGCAGCGGCCTGTTTGCGTTCGTAGAGCGCTTTGGCTGCCCGCTCGAAGCCCGGTGGAGGTTGCGGCTTGTGACTGCATCCACTGCCACCGCCGCCTGCGGAGGCAAAGCATTGCGAGGATGCTGGCTTGCGGTAAGCGTGGAAGATATCGCCGGACAGAGCATAATGCTCGGCCGCCTTGTGGTAGCTGAAGCTGCCGTGCTCCGGATGTCCCGAGGTGTCGGCGTAGAGTGCGTTCAGCACCTCGTTGAGGTAGCCAGCTGTGACCGTTGCACTCAGATCACTGCCGCTGTCCGCATCCGAGGACACCTCCTCGGTGGGACGCCATATCTTCTTGGCCAGCTGCTCGTACATGTTGGCTGAAAGCAGGGAGAGGAAAAGAGAGAGAGGATCTTGAAAAGATTGATACATGAGTAGCCCTGCCCAGTTGCTTACGCTCTGCTGATCTCTTGGAGCCGTGGGAATTCATCTTAGCCGCACTGCTCTGCTATTATGCTAGGCTGCCCGCCTCGAGAGCTTTCCTTGAGGTTCTCTCTGTCTCTCGTGCGCCGATCAAGTCACTGAAGTCTCTGCGAAGTCTTTGCAAAGTTCTTGAGGCCTCTTCGACTTGTTTACACTTGGGAAATGTTTATAGGATCAAGTTCTATAATTAAATTGACTTTCGACTGGTTTCGATAAATATTTTGCACTCTTCCTAATTCAATAATAAAAACACTGACATTCTGTTCTGCAATGTGACGAGACAAGCGAGACAGAGAGGGCAATATGTTGCCTCGTTTCGGTTGAAATGGGCAGCACTGGCAGCTACAACTTCACGGCCAGCTTATTCCTCGCTGTGCTAGAATGACACTCGATGAGGTCTGAGGTGAGTTTGTAGTTGCGATGTTTATTGTTGTTCAGATTAATCAATTAATTGATAGATGAAATTAATCTTTATTTAATGTAAATGATTCTGTATATATTTTTACTTTATTTAATAACTTTAATACCTTATTTGGTATACACAAAAAAGAGAAAGGCGAAAAAGGTTAAATACAGAGAAAAAGTACGTTGTAGTTAAGTTGCTTGCAATATTTTTATTAAATACCAAAAATCGGCCGATAGTTTCTATGGTAACTATACGATATATAGGTCTGGTCCGGATCGTTCCGACTTATTTATAGTGTGCAGCAATAAATACAATAAATAAAAACATGAAGGGTTAAAAAATAAAAGACTAGTTTGCGTCACAAGAGATAGACGGATGGACAGAAAGATCTGGCTTGATCGACTACGCTGATGAGTGCTGATTCTGAACAGATATACTTACTTAATTTGGTTGAAAATGTCTCTTATTTTTGCATTACAAAATCCTGGCCAAATTTAATATACTTTTTATGCTGTATATGTTCAAATATCTGTATGAAACTTGGGGAAAATTTTTATAATTATATTTTAAGATGAGTTAATCGTCAGCATATTAATTGTATATAAAAAAATATCAACAGCTAATGATAAAAAAGTTTGATATAAGTTGAATTAAATGTGGGTTATTTTCTGGAACACTTCTGTCTGTCTTGCTAATCTTTTGCTCGTGTGGAGTCGAGATATTTCTAAATACATATTCGAAAAAAAGAAACGTTGATTTTGATGTGTTGGCTCAAATTTGGCTTGGAGATATTTGAACACTCTTCGATTGCCTTGACCAGGCAAAAAGTCAAAAAAGTAAAACATTAAGTATTTTAAACTAAATGACGAGTATGTGGCTCCGAAAGGGTATACAGAGTGTTAACATTTACTTATCTTTAATGTATTTAATTTGTATTAAATACGAACTTCATTATTTTGAGCCTAGCACAGCTAAATTGCATAAAGTGGATAATCAATTGATTCATACAAATGATAATAGAATAATCTAAAAAAGTTGAAAAAATAAATACACCAACACCTCCTGGACAATCCCTCTTTCAATTTGGAAGCACAAGTCATCGTTAAATTCGGGGAATACCCATAACAAACACACACTTTAATGAACAAAGACAACAACAGTTTAGTAATAAAAACAAAAAAGTTTAAAGACATTTGACGCATTTTGATCCAAAGCAACCTCAGACTGTTGTCGTTTCGACAACCTCCTCGGTAGTTTCAACAATTGCGTAGCAGAAACCAGCGCCAGTTCCAGCCAATTTAGCGTATCCGGGCAGCTTCAGCAACGTGGGTTGGCAACTGCAAGGAAGGAAGGAAGTATAAATGATAACTGTAGTTAATCCTTTAACCTGGTGACACTCACAGATTCTCCGTGGCATTGTTGCCACAGTTGCCATGCTCGTTCCATCCCCAGGTGTAGATCTCGCCGGCTGTGGTACGCAGCAGACCGTGTTCTGCACCCATGTGCAGCCTCGCCGGGGTGTGTCCCTCCTTCAGTTGAAGATGCAGTGCTGTGGGCGTTGCCTGTTGCTCACTGAATGCGCCCGTTCCCAGTTGGCCATAGCAATTGCGACCCCAGAGCTGAATGCTGTTGTTCTTCAGCCAGACGGCATTGTGGGTCCAGCCCACTGCCAGCTGCCGCACATCCTCCTCGAACTGAAATGCATTCGTCTGCCCGAACTTGTTGTCGCCCAGCGCAACGATGCGTTTGCTGCCACCCGCCTCCAGGTCGACGCACTTGAGCAGCATGTGGTTCTGGCCACTGACCAGCGACACAATGCGCAGCTCGTTGGGATTGTGCGCCTGTATTTTCATCACATTGATGCGATGCAGCGACGTCGATGTGATGTCCAGTTCCATGGGCGCTGGATCCATAATGCGCAATCGGCCGAATATGTAGATTTTATTGTCCTGCGTGAGCACGGCGCAGAAACGCAGTCCGAAGCTAACACGATGCGCTGCCTCGTCGCGGGGCAGGCGAACGGGCATGGGGCGACGCACAGCCATGAAGCCACGCTGGCAAATGCCGAGCTGATGAAAGGCATTGGAGCCCCAGACGAAGAGGCGCTTGGTCAGTGTGATGGCGCCCGAAATGTCCCAGCCACAGCTGATGGTCTCCACCGGCACTTCCTGAAAAGTTGGATTAAGGCATTAAGGAGGTTGTTTGCCGAACTGATTGGCCGCGGACACACCTCAAAGAACTCGGTGGGCACCATGCTGAACTCATTGTGGCACTCCTCTGTCGAATCCAGTCCCAATTGGCCGCGATTGTTCCAGCCACAGGCATGCACACGTCCATTAGTGTCCAGGATCAAGACATGACCTCCGCCGCCGCGTATGCAGCGCACCTGCTGCGGCACGAATGAGTATTTCGACAGTCGTTGCGGTGACATGCACAGCTCCGATTCGTAGCCAAGGCCGAGCTGACCGTGAGAATTGGCGCCCTGTGCGCAACCAAAGGAAATTGCTCATTAATTTGCATTGCAAACGACGTTTTATTTGGCTTGGCTTCGCTTGGGCGATGTCGCCGGCTCTTACCCAGGCATAGACATCGACGTCCACCATGGCGACCACCTGTTGTTCTTCGCTAGCTGCAGGCGTAGTTCACACAGGGTCAGGAGCGCGTATGGGGGCGATGGCGTTGCACTTCCGGTTCGTGTTTCACACGTTGATTTAATACGCCGCAGTCACGCCAGCAATGTCCGTGTCCGTCTGCGTCTCCAACTGCAACTGCAACTGCAACTCGTGGCACGTTGCTCTGCCCTGCGCTGCTCATGTAAAACTGAGGCTCGCCGTTGCCGGCCAAATAACTTTTATATCGTTTCGTTGCTCTTCGTCGTTGCTGAGGCTCGGCAAAAGGCGCACAAATCGTACTTTGTTTGTGTGCAGCAATAACAGATCGTATCGGAATACTTTAATAGCGTCTTTTATTGTTTAAGTTTGTATTTTAATGAAATGCTTTGCATTCTTGCAAAGTAAACAACGCACTTCCACAACAGAGTTGCCAGCTAGATAAAATCTCTTGGTTTGTTTACAAATGACAGGCGGGCGTTCGACTGCAGCTGCCGGTTCATCGGGGTGGCAGCACAATCATATCATATGTTTTGTTCTTATGCTCAGTATGCTGATCACTCAAACGGTGAGCAACAGGTTCAATTGAACAATGAGTCACGCCGTGAGCGCGGTGAATTGAAATTAAAATTAAGTGAATTAATTTATTATAAAAGAAAATAAAAACAAATGAATTTAATAAGCAATATAATTTTTTTTTTTTTTTTTTCGTAAAATAATACAAAGCATTTGTTTTTTGATATGTTACCTCGTATTTTATTTAATATTATTTTTATTTCTTATACTTGGTTTCTTATTTATTATAAAGCATTCATGCACCTTGCAGCCGTATCACTCATTTCAAATAGTACTCGCCCCTAAAAAACCCCATTACACCATATCATATTCACGCCAGACAACAAGGATAAGAAACTGTGCAAAAAGCATTGGAAAAAAGTATATCGAACTCTATTTGTCGACTTGGGAGTACACTACAAAATCTATGGAACTGTATTTTTAAGCCCAAATGTTTCCTTATTAAGTTTTTGCTTCATCTTAATCTCTTCCTTTGACTGTTCGCAGGCAATTTCTTAAATCTCTTTCGCCTTTATTTAAATTGCTTGCTATTAAGATTCAAAAAAGTGCATGCAATCGAAAGCCCAGCGAAAATCACCTACGACCGTGCTTACTTGCGTGCGACGACTTTTCCGACTCTTCGTATAAAGTGAAAATCATTAGTTTTTCATTTGTGGCGTTTAGGGCGTATCGTATGTGCAGCCGATGCCGCCGGGTTGTGTGTTTTGCATTGCAAATGCGGGTTCAAAGTGCATTTTTCACCTGTGCAACGGGAGGTTTTTGCGACAGTGTTGCATGCTAACTGGACATTGCAGTATTTCTTATGACCGGCGGTTAGGGTTAGTGCTGCGCATTAGTTGTTGCCGTGATTCTACGTGGCTGTAATTAAAAACCACAAAGAATCATTATCTTTTTAATGATGAATATTTTATACCCTTGTAAAATGATTAACATAAGCTTGGTAATAAAAGATAAACTCAAAAAAATTTGTAATTTTCTAACTGCTCAGAAGTTAAGTTTCACTTTCGTTAGATATCGATTACGTAGGGTATTCAAACTTTGGCTGTCTTATACAAATGTTTCAAAGCTGCTAATGATTTTTTCTTGCGCATTGTGTAATTTCTCCCTCCGGCGACAATTAAATCTTAATTAATATTGCATGCACTTTAACCTTCGCCCTGAACTTTGACAATTAAAATTACAATATGCGTGACGGTAGGCGGTTCTTATAATCTTTGTAAACTAACGACCATATAAAATATTTGCCTTTGGAATTGCTCATATGAATAAATCGATTAAAGTTAGCATATAGTTCACTTAACATATCCACATCTAATCTGTATTAACATATAATTTAACTTATCTTACCTGAAATGAATATTACAGTTTCTCATTGCTAAGAATAGGCAATGAATATTTCAAAAGCGCGCTTTGTCTAATTGGTTCACTAGTTCCGATAGTCCGATAGGCGCTCACGCAGTGTTATTAAGGCACGCGCACAGTGTTGCACAAGCAAGGAAATGAGAGCGCGCGCGCATTTTCAAATTTAGCCCAACTCATTTGGGGGTTTCTCTCATAGGAAGTGTGTGCACTTTGGATTTCCCAAGAGTGCGAGTCCATTCAAGGCGAACGTGACTCCATTTGCTCCATGTTATTTCTTTATTGTAACTTTTTACGTCTTTTGGCGTCATTTTTTGTGCTTTTCTTGTGGCTGCGCGAAAGCATTTTTGCAATTTGGAAATTAAATCTAATTTGATGGTAACATTTGTTTGTTTTTCTCGCACACACACGTTTGGCTTTTACACTCGACACATGCACTGCACACACACACACACCACACACACACACACGCACACACACAGACACGCACAGTGGAGGGTGAAAATTGCACATGTTTGCATTTTCTTTGCATTGTATTTTTTTATTTGTTCTTCGTGTGTTTTTTTAATGGTTTCCAGTTGCTCTTAGTGTAGAGAGAGAGAGAAAGAGGAGAGGGGCGGGGCAGTGCAGGTTGGGAAAGTCGATTGCCACTTGTAATTAAACGGTTGCCTTTTAATGCCAATTGCTGTTGCTCTCTTTTATCTGGGCAACCTCCTTTCAGCAATTGACTTATCCGCAGATAACTCAGTTTACCCTGCAGGCAAATTAAATGTGCAGAGGGAGAGGGAGGGAGAGAGAGCTGGAGTAAGGAGTAAACAGTTGTCCGAGCTGTTTCTAATTATGATGGGGAGCAGGAATCTTAATCGCGCTTAGAGTTATCCATGTAGATAGAGAGAGAAGCTGATGAGTTCAGTAGGTTTATCTATGATTGCAGTTGGATTGGGCACGGGAATTTTGAATGTCGAGTTGCTGTCAAATGCAGAGTAACATCAATTTGGAAGCATCGCAGAGCAGACCGGCAAACAAATTCAACTATCAACAGGGCATGAACTCGAACAGGGACAGGGACAGGGACAGGGACTGGGCCTGGGACCGCGATGGCATCGCACAAAAGTCATTTGACCACTAATCATGACTGCGGTTTCTGCTGTTGTCCACTGTACGGTTAGGCCACACGCAGACCGACACACACACACACACACGCGGAGAGCCGCAAACAACTGTGCATTTCGAATTAAGCCAAAAGCGTTGGCAAGAGCCCAAACCAAACCAATTCCCTGGCTCATTCCGGAATCCAAATCAAATTCCCTTCCCACACAGCAGTCAAATTATGAAAAGTGTGCACTTTGCGTCTGACACTTCAAATTAAATTTGAAATTTCAAATTTCAAACGCCACAACGGTGCACACCCCCTACCCCTTGCCCTTCCCCACCCCCTGCCTGGCTTTGTTGTTGTGCATTCCCTAATTGCTCAATCAGAAACGTATGCAATTCCTTTGGGCTGAATCCGGAACTGAAGCTTAAAATATTTTCGAAAAACTGCGCTGCGCTGCTTTGTTCTGCTCTGCTCTGCTCTGCGCTACTTACAACTTTGCGGCACGTTGCGACGGAAGTGCAACGGGAAGTGTTTGGCGGTTGAGCGACTCAGTCGAGAAGAAAGCGGAGAAAACGCAGACAGAGGAGCAGGAGGAGCAGGAGGAGGTGCCAGAGTGGGTGGGCAAACGGGGGAACGAAAGTGATTGCCACAGGCAACGCCAAAGACAACAATGCCAAAGTTTGGCTGCTGCTCAGATGCTCTAAGGGGGCGAAGGATGGGTAAAGGGAGGGTAGGGGCTAGGGTGCAGGGCAAACGGAAACGGAAGCGCATTGAGCAAAGTTGTTGCAGTTGTTGGCCTTTGTTTCGTCATTGCAAGAGGCAACGGCACCAGCAAAGCAATTTAAGTTAAACAAGCGCACAGTGTACACTCTCTGAACTATCCCCCTCCCTCTCTCATCATCTCCCACACCAACCACTGACACTTCTGCAGACACTGTCAAATATACGTACACACACATACACATACACATATATATGTGTAAGTATTTTTGAAAATCTGCTCAAGTCGCTGGCATCGGATTTGTGCAGCACTTTTCAAAAATTGTTTTTCTTGATTGACTTAAAGTTTCGACAGCGTATCGCAAATTATTTGACACGCCCCACTTGGCCATAAGTGTTGGGAAACAGAGACGGACCCGAAGGCGGCGCCAGTGTGTGCACACTTAATAAGTTTTGGCAACTTGAGTTGATTACTTCTCTGAGGAAATAAACTTATTGTTGAATATTTCAACATTGCTAGGGAAGAAGGAACTGGTTAAGGAACTAATAAAATTAAAAATACACTAATAATAACCAATAAACATATGTAAATATTGATAATAAATACTAATGAAGATCTGGCAGCACTTTGGATTTGACAGTCACAGCATTTTAAAAATACTGACTAAATTAATCGATAAACACTGAATCATAGTTTCATTTTCTGCTGATCGCAAGTAAGCAGTTTTTTACAAATTTAATTTTTATAAATCTGGAAACTCTTTAACCATTCATTGTTTCTAGTTAAATACTTTTATATAATGCCTACCATCTTCTCCTTTGTGTTTCAATTAAATTATCATTTAATTATCTTGCCGAAGTTCAGTTTCACGCAACTTTATCGATAAGTTCAACTGTTTCGCAAGTTGAAAACGTTGTCAGATTTACCAGGTGAAAATCTAATGAAAACTAATTATGCAGTTGCCATCAAGTTGCACAAGTTTTTCAATATTTCAAGAGGAAAGCCCCGTCCCCAGTTCCCTCTCTCTCTCTCCGCAGCTCTAGGGAATACGCCGGCAATTTGCAGCTCGTCGCTTGGCTGGTCTGCCGCTCTCTAAACTGAAGCTGGAGCTGAAGCTGTGCCTGCTCGATAATTATTATGTAAATTGCTTAAAAATGCACCGCAGGTAAGCCCAAAGGATTCACTTTGTTCAGTGCTGCACCCCACCGATCCTACGTGCTGCCTTAGCAAGTCGTCTAGTCGTCTCACCGTCGTCTCGTTTCGGCCAGCCGTCGCGCTGCATTAAGCTTGATTGCATTAAGTTTGCTTTCGCCTTGCCAGCCTCGAGCCTCTGAGTCTGGTCGAGACCTCAAGACTCCCCCCTGTCCTCCCCCACTGCTGCACTGCTGGAGCCGGCGCATTCGTCTTGCTTCCATCTTGCTTTAATCTATGCACTCGGAATTTCTTAGCGTGCATTCCGTATTAGCCAAATTTTCGCATGCTTCGTTGAATGCCTCTTGGTTTTGGCAGGAGGGTGGGGTGCTGGCAAGGGGATGCAGTGTGCTGGAGTGAGCACTGGTTCTCCTTTAGCGACAGCAGTTCCCAGCGGATGAATGTCGATGTGGTCGCTTGATTGAACCATTTTTCGCACAGTGGGCTAGAATACGTTCAAGAGGCTCTTCGAGCTTATCAGTAGCGCCTTCTCTGTCCTTTAAACCACATAAGATCTTTGATAGATCTTTGATATAGATATGTTATGATTGGAACTTTGATAGATCCTGAATATAGAAATCTTTAGGGTTAAATCTTCGAGAGATCTCTAATAAAGAAAACATCTCGTAAGATCTTTAATAGATCATAATTATAGAAATTTTATTGTTAGCATAACAAGCCATAACAATTTTATTTTCAATACATTACACTATGGGAAAAGGTCGATTTTTTGGCATTTATACAATTTTTAAGTTGTCTTAAATTATAAAAAAAATTTTTAACTATTTTAAAATTAAACGAAATTTTAAGCTACTCAAAAAAATTTTTTTATATATTTTTACCGCCTTCAGCAACTGAGTAATTATAGATTAAAGTTAACAAAATAAATTATTGTTTTGGTATTTTTCTCCGTAAATATTAAACGTACATGGACTAAAAGAAAACCGAAATTCAGTCATAATATGAGTAATACACCGTGAAAATTTCATGTCTCTATCTTTAAAATTGGAGTAGATGCCGGAAAAAACGACTTTTTTCCCACTGTGCATCGTCATCGTCACATCCTAAAGTCCTATTTACTATGAGGCCTTTTCATGTTTAATCATTTATATAGCGCCTTTATAACATTAGTCTAGAATCCATACTATTTTCCTATGATTTTAATAATATTCATCGTTATTTATTCATATTTCTATTTTTTCCTGTGGTTTAACATTTTTCACATTTAGATTTTCTTATCACCTCCATTGCCTTTTTTGCCCACTGTGCAAGTCTCTTTTGATAATTCACTTGAACTCCATAGGATATTGATGACTTGTCCTGACAATCCCCAGTCCTTACCTCGCCCCTAACTTTCGACTAGGTATTCAACAAAGTTTCGACTCTGCTTAATCTTTAGAGATTTTCGCACATTCTGTGGCCAGTTTCCGTTATACTCGAGTTGTTTCAGTTGCAAATAATTAATTTGTGCAAATTGCACAGTTTGACTTCGACTTCGACGGCGACGCCGACTGCGCTGCTGGTGCATTATGCAGCAGTTTATTGAATTCTCCTGCATTTTTCATGGCTGCCGACTAATTGCACACATTTGCCTCATGTGGCTGCCGAATCGCCCATTTAGCAATCAAATTGCCCGACGCTGCTCTAAGGTATGCAGCTGCAGAAGTGTGTGTGTTTGGGGGAAGGGGGAGTGGCACTGTATAGACTTGCACAGTGCCTCAGTGACGAGCGCAGGTTATGCAAATGAGCCGAGTGCGGTGAGGCTCTCGATGAGGACGGACGCGCATTGTCCTTGTCTTCGACTCAATTGTCGGATGTCTGGCCACGCCTCCTTCTCCACTCGCAGCAGGCGCTCTCATGCCCAATGGGCAACTAATTATTTGTTAACATAACACGAGTGGCAATTTAAATGCAATTAAGTTCGCCTGCCTAGGCCCAGAGAACCTCATCGCCGACCAAAGTTGGGCGAGTCGGTAAAATGGCTCATTAGAGCGCGTCCTTCGTTTGGTGCTCGCTGCAGACAATTGAATGTGCAGCAAGGCTATTCAAATGGATTAAATATCTTTAAATCATTGGCATCTCCTTTTGTTCCCTGTTCTGGTGCCCAACTCAAGTGACAATCTCGAACATATTTCAGCAGTAATCGACATCTAATCCATGTCGAGGCAGTTGAAGGCAAGTTGCTATTGTTGAAATGTAAATTCGGAATAAATGAGATATTTGTGAGGTTATATTGAACACGTCTGTGGTTGAAAAGCATTACTAGCTAGGCAGAACAAGGCATGGCAGACGCCTCAAAGTAGATTTATGTATACCTGTTCTCAACTAACATTGAGAGTTGAAGGCATCATTGGGCATGCAGACTTCTCTTTTGTTTAGGCAGACAAAGCTTATTGAATATTAGAACTAAGATAAATGTAATTTGAACCTATCTTCAAAACTTCAATTCGAGCAACCTTAGTCAAGTCAAGAGTTTCCATAGTTAACGTTCATAGTTCCCATTCGATCCGTTCCGACTTTCTTAAGGTTAATATATTGTAATTTGCAACCCAATATATTCACTTTGTCTTGAGCTGACAGAGATTCTCAGCAAGTTCGACGTGCCTTCGCTTTGCCATTCGATTGAACGACCTAATTGGTATCTAATTGTTTAACTAAATTGGCAACCGAGACTGTTTTGCAAGACGCTGTTGTTGTTGTTGTTGTTGTTGGCATAAATAATAAAGTGATTTACACAAACTGCTGCTGTGCGAATCCTTTGTTAAGCGTTCTTAATTCAATCCAAAGTCAACAGGGCGAAGCTTTTTGGGGCTGCCAGTTGCAGGTTGCCAGTTGCCACTTGGCAGTTGCATGTGGCATGTGGCACGTGGCATGCTAGGTGGGTGGACTGCAAGTTGACAATTTAATTACCAAGCATGCAGAGCAAAAAGCATAAGCTCGGACCTTGACCAAACTGTCAGGCCGAGCGAGGCGCATCCCAATCCGATTTCAAATCCAAAACTTCATTTTCATTTCTGCATTGTTTGTCTTTCCTCCCCTCTCTCTGTCTCTCTCTGTGTCTCTTTGTGCGTAGAAGGTATCACACAATCTGTTTAGAGAAGAATTGCTGGCCATGATTTTAGCCAAATTGCATTTGGGCCACAAAACTCGGCAAGCAATGGGATTACATTGCCAGCAGAGCAAAGTCCTGCTCGCTTATGAATTCTGTGATTAACTGCACTCATTCCAGTGAGCAGAGTATGCGAGAGTCGTCAGTGTGTGGAGAACTCAAGCTGCTCCCAGTTGACCACCAACAGAAATAACAACTGGACAAATGTGTTGCCCGGCTTGGGACTCTCCGACTTTGTCCGACTCTGTCTTGGACTCGAACACGATGCATGCAAATGAGCTGAATAATGAGCAGCCAGATCTGCTGCAGACAATGCAGGCTCAGCCGGGAGGGGAGGGGGGGTAGAGAAGTGGTCATTGTGCCACTAATTTCCAGTTGCAGCACCAACTTGAACATTATGGGCCCAGTGGCAGTGTCAAAGTGTCAGTAAGTCAACAGGAATGCACTCTGACACCGCTCAAAGGCTGTGCAAGGATGTCCGAGCAGAGGAGGAGGGCTCGTGTGCTTCTCGGGGTATTTGCCTGGCCAAGCGGCCACTCGACTTAACACTTTGAATGTCATTAAATCGCCCGTCAGAGCTAGGTGGCTCTCTCTCTATATCTCTCTCGGCTATTGCTTCTTCCTCGCTCTTACTTCCGACTTCCGTTCCCCTCCGACACTCAGTCAATGTCTCGCTAACAATTGTCAACAGGCTCGAGCAGCGTGCAGCGTCCAGAGTTAGCATTGTTGTTGGCGCCATTGTTCAACCCGTGCACAGCAGCACTTCAGCTTCCCCCTCACCATGACCATGTTTCCTGCACTCGCCAGCATTTTGCCCAAAAACGTTTGTCAATTTTACGCCTTTCGACTCTGTGAGTTGTGCTTTTTGTCCCATTTGCCGCATATTCGTTGTGTTCCTCCATGCAGATGCAATTGTCTTGGCGAGCTGAGTTCTCTCTACACCTCCCCCCAGCATCTCTAGGTGCTGAAATTGTAACTTTGTGCATACTTATTTTGTTCTATTTCTCACATGTGACTTTGAAATCAAGTTTTATAAAATTAAGCCACAAAGAATCCCTCAAATTTGAATACGTTATTTGATTTTGATTCAGTATATATGTGGATATGATCTGGCAACGCCGAGTCAGATGGCCTAAGTAACAGTCGATGAACTGGCGACGACCTAGATGTAAAAGAAGAACAGCAGAGAGCTCTCGTTGACGACGTGAAAGAACAAGGCTAATGCCCAATCAATCAAATAATTAACGACGATCATACCATATTAAAGAATAATAAGATTAGATAGGACAACTTCGATAACCTTAACCCTCCATCCAGGGATGTTCTGGCTAGACCATTTTCGATTCCTTGATTAAAATGCAGAAAAAATATACTCTCTAATTGAGCGATTTCTTGACTTTTTGGCTACCTTAAATGTCACCTTAAAAAAGCGCTATCCATCTGATGCGAATGCAGATCGAAGGACGAAACACAAACTGTGCGACTGTCCAGCCAAGGATAATTATGATGAAACATTTCACGTAAAATTTCCGTTCATCGACGAAAGACCTGTAATGCATCATCGGGACGAGATTGGGTTAGGGAGAACTTTATAGGCACAGAAGGACTAACTCTTATAATAAATAAGACTAAGAAACCTACATTGAAGTATTATAAAATAAAACCATTTAATTTAGTATTAAAACAATTGTGTAAATTACACAAGAACTGTGACTAGAACTTTAAACAAACAGTTTATAGCCAAGTCCCACATACATATATTTACCATAAACACTTTATGGGGTTAGAGATGTCTCCTAAGGTGTCTCCCAAACTTCTGACAACAAACAAGGGTATACAGATAATGGAAAAGAGCAATAACCCAAAGTCCTCATATGGTGTTGATGTATTTCTTAGAACTTAACTAAGTAACGCATTAAAAACAAGAAGTTGTTAAATAGACTATTCATCGACATCCAGCCTAGTCTTAGTCCGTTTTCAATGGTTTAGTTCAGTCAGTTTAGTTCGCTGCAGAAGAATTGACTTTGTGTATGGGATTGTGATGGCTATTGGTGATTTCGGTCGCCTGCGGGCTTAGCACAGCTCGGGGTAACAAGAGGTGCCGGGGCCGACGTTTAGAAGCTTATTAAATTGCCATTACCTAAGCCGGACAGCAGTGACGTCTCGCTGGTGCCCGGAACTCGGTTGCCGGGAGCTGCCGAATTGCTGCAGGACCAAATGGCCTGGTGGCCGGCGGCTGGTTGCCTGCAGTCGGGGCGACTATGGCGCGGCATTTGCCACTCAAACGAGGGATTAGCGGCGATGATGACAACAGCTTGATGTCGCATTGGCGACGGAGCGCGACAGGCGGCAGGTCCATTAGCTGGCACAAGGGCGGCAATTGACGTTGCCTCTAGTGGGTGGGTCTAAGTCGAGTGAAATTGAAGTACACATATTGCTGGACACACGTACGTGAAGCTGAGATTTGGGAGACAAAAGGTGAACTACTGTATAAATCATGGAAATATTTAACAATTAAGTGTGCAAGAATTAAGTGAAAAGAGCGAGACGGAGCCTGTGAGAGAGAAGAGAGAGGAGAGGTTTATGGTTCAACACTAAGCACATAGTAAATGCGAAGTAATCCACTTTCAAGCTTGCAAAACCGAAAGGCAAAGCTGCCAGCAAAGAAAAGGAAGTGAGAGAAAGAGGGAGAAAGAGAGATACAGACACGGACATGGACAATGTGCAGTAAAAGTCGAACAAGCGACAACAAAAGCACGAAACTCTCGAATGGACCGCAGCGCATCATAGTCCGAGTTCGGAGCGAACCTTAATGTGCCTTAAATGGCAGCGGGGGAGGGGCATAGATACAGCTCAGGCCCTCCTCAGCCAAAGTAAGCCAAAGGCAGATCGCAGTTGATGCATTCATACGGCAAATATCAAGTGCATCATCATCAACAACAAGCCAAGACGACGACAGCAACAAGGAGCAGGACTTCAGTGACCAGCGTACTGTGCTGTCTCCTTGCACACTGGCAATCGCAGTAGCAATCCAAGAGCCATTCCCATTTCTGGAACTTGAATCAGATTCGAAAAAGTGGAAAGAAGCCAGCGCAGGCGGTCGCAGTGTCCTTGCTCGCTGCTCATCGTTATTATTCGCACTGGGCCACTGCAAAAGCACCGAATAATCTACAGGATAATGAGCAGGAATGAACGTGGAATCAAAACGCCACTGAGCACTGTGTACCCCAAGCCAAGCGAGCCATGAAGGGCGACTTGAGCGTAATAAGAGCCGCAGGACCTGGCAAAGCGCTTCAAGGAAAGCAGACAAATCTGAAGGGGCCGCTCAATGCTTTTTTAGCGGAAAGTCTCGTAAACGACAGCGAAATTGCTCGAAATAGACAAAAGAGCTTAAGTGTTGAGTGCGCCCGGCTGGAAGATACCCTAATGTCCCATCTGCGAGCCACTTCACGAAAGTAAATGTGATCTCAATGCCAAACACACTTGAATACGCAACAGTTAAGAAGCGATACTTCATTAATTTGAAATGTTTGCAGGAAATCCTTGGTATTTGCTTGAAAGTACTCTCGCATAGGTCTAAAGAACTATCTTTCTAAACAATTGCGTATGTATAACATTAATGTAACTATAAATAAATGAATCAAAAACTAAAATATAGTTCTACATCTTTCAAAAAAAGAAAACCTACTTAGAGGAGTTGGGTTTGATAAAGATTCTTTTGCCTTTGACCTGCACCCAAACTTTCAGATCAAATTGGGTGATGATCCGGTTGTGTGTTAAGTCCTTCTATATACTCGTATGTATATCTTTTGGCATGCCAAATTCTCCACCTATTTGATTTGATTTAACATGAATATAAATTGTTTGCTAAATGTTTCAAGTAGAAACTTCAAAAACAAAGTTAAATAATGGAGTAAGTCCTGTGACGACGGCAATCAGTCTTGAATTTATGAAGAATTTGCTTTTCCTGTAGTCAATTATTGTGAAATACTTCAGTTACTGCATATAATTTTGCTACTTATCCTTAGTTTTGTTATATAAGCCCCCAGTTAGCCGGCTTTACTGTTGTAGGAGATGCTGTACATTGAAATGAACCATTTGCTGGCATTCAGACTGGAAGGGGCTCCCGGACACGATGTCCTGTGGTCGTGCACATTATATTTAATTTCACATTTTGCATATTTACATAGAATATTTATGACGGGGTCGCAAACACAAAGCGCAAATGGAGGCAAATTTTTATCATTTCTCCATTTTGTCATTGGGCAGTTGCCTGCTGCCTGTTGCCAGAGCGGAACTGTTCGGAATGAGTTCATTAGTTTTTGTTGCTGTCATTGTTGTTGTTGTTGTTGTTGCCCCAAGCATGCTTGTTGACTTGAAGGCACCCCTCGAACTCCCCCCCCAGCCTGTTGCAACCAGCTTCATTTGACAGTACTCAGCGCACAGAGAGATACGTCTATGGCCTCGTTGAATGAGTCTATTCACAGTGCCCGAATGAATGGAGCCTCTGGAGCTGTTGTAATGAAAGGAAGTTGTTGTTGTTGTTGTTGTTTTTTTTTTTTTTTTTTTTTATTACATAACGGTAGGAAATGAAATCTTCCAAAGATACCACCTAGATGGCATGCACGATTCATAACACAAAAGGTCTTCTCCGGGCGTTGGGGTAACATGTTGTTGTTGTTGTTGTTGTTGTTGTCTGTGTGTCGAGTGCTATTTGAGGCATGTTGCGCTCATGTTGCATGTTGCACATTTAAAGCATCCCTGATACGAATTATTGAAACACTCCCATGTGGCCAAAAGAACAACGTTTTATATTAATTATTGTCGTAACCTGACACTTAAAGAGTCGAGAATTTGTAACGAACTTCAATATACTTTTTCATAGTTTTCTCCGCAGGTCAGGCTTACTGCGGTCGTATCATCATTTGCACCGATTTGATGGACCCACGAGACTCCCAGAAAATATCCTTATATGGTCCATTTAGGTTGTTCATTCTGTATTTGGATATAAGTTATGTATTTAGATATTTTTGTATTTTGTCTTGTACCTACCCATAAACTGATCCGAACCACCAGCCTCCACCGAATTCCTTTGCACAGTTTCCCCACCTATATTTATCATTATCCCTATCAAAAGTTGTAAACTTGCTTCCAATGCTCCAACAATCCAAACATCCCTCTTTGCTTATTACAGACTTAAGCATATAACTCTCCTCTTCCGATCCAATTATAAAATCATTAAACCAATAATTGGATGTCCAGTAATTCGTATATTCAATGTATATGTATAATTCTTGGGGTTGTGCCTTCGTTAGTTTGTGCAACTTTTCCAACCCTATAAAGAACTCTCCCTTCAGATCTCCAAAACCATCACGATACTCATACCAGCTGCGTTGAAAGCTAACGTTACCATCCAAACGTCTTTGAATGACAGTCCACCCGCCATTCTCTATGTCAGACTCACAGTATACCGCAAAGGGTTCTATGTCTGGCACATGTATTCTATAAATATCGGAGGAATTCTTAAAAGCTAAACAACTAGAGGCCTCGTATTGTGCTAGTCTTTTCTTGCACTCTGCAATCTCTTTCTCTAGTTCAAAATTATTCTTTGGTTCTTGGGGTTCCTCTCTGCCAAAATCTGGAAGAAGAGCAATTGAGTAACCTGCACAGTTGCAGCTGACAAGCTTTGCAAACACACAAAGTTACCTCTTTGGAACGTATCCTCACTGGGAATAAAGTTGCCCAAGGCCAGAGATAGAATGCACAGATATATTATGTGCTTCCACATACTTATTATAGCTAGCACTTTCAGTAACAATCTAAGAGAAGTTCAGATAACTGAATGAATAAAATTTCGTGTTTGGGCTTTTATACGTTTGCGGATTGGGAATCAGTTATACTGATATTTAGAAAACCATTATAGCAACTTACTGATGCTATAAATAGAACAGCGAATTATAAGCAACTATGAAAATTTATTTTGCTGCACTCGTGCGCAGCTATTGGAATTTTCATGCCAGTTCGTGTTGTTTATATGATCTATATATAGCTTCAACGAGAGCTCCAGCAAATTCTCCTGCATGTGTTTGCGAAATTTTCTGAGATTTTCTGGAAATATTCGAAGAACATTTTGGAATTGCGCTTTATGATAAAGTTCTCCCATGGGAGAGATTCATGTGACAGCTGTATTTCTGTTCGGATTTCCAAGTTTTAAACACTCTTTGAATTTCACATGTCATTGCATAATTTAGCTCTTGGCTTGGGCAGGAGACACCCACGTGAAAATCAAAATCTGATAATATCCGCTTCCGGCAGACACTCGCTGACAAATTCACGCACATCCTGTCGACATTATCAACACACTTGAGTGTTTTTTCATGTTTCGCATTCGCAATGTTTGTAATTTCCATTATCGCCTAATGATGACGTCGTCGTCGTCATCGTCGTCGTCGCAGGTTGAGTTGAGATGACGCAAAGATATGCTTAGCACGCTATACGCATCTCTTGCCAGGATGCAGGAACTCTATGAGACTCTGTGGAAAATAATGTCGTATGCGACAGACAATTGACAAGCGTATCAGGAGTATTTGTTGTCTCTGACTTACTTGTTCCCTCTGTATCTTCTAGACGATCGGGGAGTACTAACACTGCAAGGCGGCAAGTTAGGCAAATTGAAACAGAAGCCAATTCGGAGTCGGAATCGAAGTCCAAAACAGAAACCGCAACAGAAATTCTTTACATCTGAATGCACACAGTCGTCGTGCCTGGTTTGGTTCAGTTCGGTTTAGTTTGGTTTGGTTTGGTTCTTTTGGTTTGTTATACCCCATTGAAAATGGTAAAAAGGGTATACTAGCATTTTGCAAATGTGTGTTATAGGCATAAGGAGGCGTGACAGACCCCATAAAGAATATTCCGCTTGTCCGAATGTCCGGATAACCAGATGAATATACAGATCTCAGCTATTTTAAGAGCTAGAGACACCAAATTTGGCATGGAGGTTCTTATAAACTATGCACAGTTCAAGTTTACTTTCAAATGTTGGCTGCTACGCCCACCGCCTCCGTAAATCAATAATTTAATTTTTGTAATCGACTTGTAAGCGCGGTATAAAAGATGCGACTTTCAGGCTTAAACATAAACTAAGTTGAATAAAATATCTACGTATTCTCCGGATTGCAATGGGATCGGAGAAAAAACAAAGAAGTTATTTAAGAAAGTATGTGTCAGCTAACAAGGAAGGCAGGCGAGCGCGAGCGCCATCTGTTGGAAATAATTAGAACGTTCGTATGCTTACACCGGAACATAAGGTGGAAGGGTATTCCCACCACGCGTGCCGCTCGACTGTTGCTCTCGTTTTCAATTGCAAAAGTTTCACTCGTAATTTTTTCCACTTTTCTGTCGAGAAGTTTTCCGAGCTTCGAAATGCCCTCGAGGCGAAATGAAGTCGTGCAAAGAGCTGATGCTATTGGCGACATTCAGTGGAGTTCATTCCGAAAATATTGCATACAAGCTGAGCTTGGTTTATAGTATCATAGATACAGTTCACAGTTATCTTCGAACTGCTCCACCTTGTGGCAACTGCTGCGGCAGGCCTCTAATACGTTGTGCTGTCTTCCCTTCTGGCTGTGCATTAGCTTATCTGAGCAATCATAAATAAAAACCTACCGCATTGCATCATTGAACAAATTGCTGAATGGCAACACGACAAAAGACGAGGAAACTATGCGCGACTTCGAGTGGAACATGTGTGGCACAGCTGGCTCCCTTCCGAGCTCCCTCCGGCCTCCCTCTGGCCACCTTCTGGCCGCATTGATGTCCACATCGAAGTGCCTGGCACTTGAAAACATCAATTTATTTTTATTTCCCCCGGTTGTCTCGCCGGAATCCTTTCGCTGGGTGTTTTTAGTGTCTTTGTAGCGTTGCCAACTCCAACTTCAGCCTCATCCCCTCAACACTTACACACACACATCTTCCCAGACCATTATTGCCCCGTATTGGGGGCTTGCTTAGTCATTCAATTCAATTGATTCAATTGGGATTGTATCGGTTTTTTATGTGCATTTTGCCCCGACACTGTCACACATATCCCAGATGCCAGTTGCCAGTTGCCCGTTGCCAGTTCTCCCTAGTCCATTTCCAACTCCACGTTGTTGTTGCTGCTGCTGCTCCCGAGTGTCTCATTTATCTGTGGTTGGAGAAGGATTCTTTGGCTGCCGCCGCCTCGTTTTGCAGTTTATTGAAAAAGGAAAACTCTTTGCGTGCTTGGGAGTCGACGGAACCATTTGCGAAAATTTAATAATATATATATAATTTTCAACGGCATTTTCTTTTTGTTGTTCAAGACTTTTATGAGCCGATAATGTTATTAGCCTGGCCAGGCTGGGGCTGACCATTTGCCCGCTACCTTTCGCTATCGATGGCACATCGAAACACTCAAATGGCATGACTTGTGCAATTTGCATCACCAAATTGTGTCACGACTAGTTTCGTTACACTCCAATGCCATTTCCACAAGCCCAGCCCAGGCTCGCCAGGAATGTTGTTCACTTTGAGCTGGAGTCGGGACAGTGACTGGGACTGGGACTGGGGCAGGGGAGCTTGTTGCTTCTTTGCATGCTTTTGGGTAGGTTGAAATATTTGTGCGACGAGGCACTAAGGCAATGTGTTGGTTTCGGTTTGGGTGCGAGCCCTGGCAACGTCCCAAGCAATGTGAGACGTGAGTGGAAGGGTCTCGGTCTCGTCGGGTCAGTTGGGTAGGAATTTCATGTTTCACTATGTAAAATATAAAACGTTGAAAGTAAAATGGTTTGGGCAAAAATACCTGTGCTCTTTGATACTGAAGAAATGGCAACTATTCCTGTTGCATGAGCAGCCAGTGAAATCTCAGTGTGAGATTGCAAGACTTGCTGTATGCTCTCATTATTGAAATAATCAACAAATAGTTGCCTTTGTCTAAGCAAGAAGCTATGGCACAAGTTAAACAAGTTGTAGAAGTTTAAAGACAGGAATATGTGCTAGTCAAAGCAGGATCTATATCGAGTTAGGTATCTATTTCCATGATTTTACTTTGTCTTTTGTTGCTTTGCAGCTAGAACTAAATTTAGGTTTATTTATCATTTGCATATTCTCAATATTTTTGTATTTCTTTGTCCACGCTGCGTATGCGTAATATGTGCACTCGACACTCTTCTGTCAGTTGCCACTCGCAGCGAGTTTCTTGTCATTGAGCCACTTTTCGAGTGGCAACTTCCCGCCGCATTGTTCGCCAGACAGTTGCAAGTTTTTCGTCCGTTTTCTTGGACACACGCTGCACAAAGTTTGGCGCTTTCAACTTTAGTTTGCTGTGCAATTTTTAGCATTAATATTTTTCTTTCTTTGCCATTTTCCATTTTCTTTTCTACTTTCTATTACAAGCATTCCTTTGCGTATTTGTTGCCTTGTTCGGGGCATTTGAAATGCAATTCCCTGAGAAATATTCCCCTTCAAGAGTATCAAAATATGCGACGACATGGCAGACTCTTTTTTGGTGTGTAGAGGTTTTTATGTCGCCCAACTCCCTCCGACAGTCAGTCAAGGCAGTGCGTACAGTGAATACTCATTTTGAGTAATGTGAACTCTGAGTGTTGATGTACATCGCTGGGCATTACAATGATCGATGAGATTATCGATGGAACTTTTGTTGGGTGCGTTGCATTAGGTAAGCAATGCGTGGCATGCCGCATAAAATGCGGTTGCAGCAGCAGCAGCAGAAGAATGCGCTGTTTTGCATGTTAACATGCCGTTGCCCATGTTAACTTACCTCTCTCCATATCTCTCTCTTCCTCTCTCTCCCTGCCTCACTCTCTTTCTCTTCCTTTCTCGCTACTGTTTTACGCTCTGCGCGAAAAACGACATTTGAAATGCCGCACTAAATTACTAAAACACGCACTGGCTCACCCGCCTCTCTCCCTCCTGCTCCCCCTCTGCTGTTGCATGCCACGTCCATGGTTTATTTACTTATATGCACAATGCCGAACAGAGAGAGAAAAAAGCAAGCAAGCAAACACAACTTTCAGCTGGGACTACAATTTACGCTTTTCCTTGCATTTTTCATGTGCTCCTCCTTTTTCGTCGTTTTGCCAACAAAGTTTTTATGGCCGCAACATACAACAAAGCTTGTTTTTCTGTTGTTTTTGTTGGTTGTGTGTGTGTGTGTGTTTTTGAGAGTGCCTGCATGAGGTCCTGCATGTAATGTGCGTCTGGTTGAGAAAACTTTGTCAAATCATTAAGAGACGCACTCAAATGCAAAAACAAACTGCCGAGGCGAAGCGAGGCTGTTAAAGCCTGCAGAGAGTGCCTCATAGTTCCAACAATGTTCAACCAGATAGGTGGGAATTTCAGAACATCTATTGGCTTATTGCCATAGATATCATTTAAGAATTTAGTTTAAGAAAATTCATATAAATGAAATCGTACTTCGCTTTCTCTTTCCCTCTCCCTCTTCATCTATTTGAGCTGCACTTCAGCAGCCTCTTCTCTTGCTGCAGCTCACTCTCTGCCTTGTGCAGCCCTTTTCTTTGCCTCCTAACAGTTCCACTTAACTCTTGCCACTTTAGGCATTGACCCACATCTCCTCCTGCCCCTCTCCCTGCACCCCCTATGGCCTGCACTGGTGCTTACTTTTCGTAAAATCGAGCTCCACTAATGAAGCTTTTTTGCGCTCTAGATGCTGAAAGCCTGCCGCCGAAATAAAGCTCAGCCCGACGCAACACTCTCGTCCATTTGCCATGTTCAACGCTGTCTATTAGTGGCTTCAGCCAGGCATCAAAAGCCGCCCAGTAACCTCCCCCCTCATGCAGTGCCTCTTCATGCCGCACACACATACACACAGGAGACAGGCACTCACCTGGTTTGGTATTTTTTAGGCGCTGTCTGCGCCGCCAGCAAGTGTAATCAACAATTAACGAAACTTCACCCAATTGCGCCAGCAACTGCTGTTAGTTCTGAATACTTTCTGCTCAAAGATAATAAACTCCAACCATGAACTCGCCCCGTGTTGTTTATTTACAGTTTTTGGTATGTTTTGTGGTAAGAGCAAAGGTTGAAAGTGATTCTATGAAAGGTTCTTTGTGTTTCGGGTAGATCTCGGTACCTGTAAGAAGTCAAGATATTAAATTTGGTATGTGAGTTCAGCCGTAAAAATATTTAATTTACTTTAATATTATTAATAATTAAGTAAAGTAAGAAACTGCAATTTCTTTTTTAGAATTAAATCTCAGGCTCACGTACTTCTAGCTAAAAGTTTGTTGGGTTTTTCTGACATTTTTAATGTGCATAAATTAGGTATTTGCATAGGTTGTAAGGTATCAAATATATCGATAGGTACTAAATGAAGGCAGAGAAAATGGACGTGGATGGGACTCACTCTCTGAAAGAGCCCAAGTAACAACTTTAAGATGGCATCGAAGTGTAACCTACAAGGAAGCAGACAAATAGGCAGACCAAAGGCTACTAGGAGAAGACAAGAAGAAGAAGGAACGAAGGAATGCGCTCGTAGAAGCCCTAAGTTCCCAAGTGAAATAAACAAAGGATAAAAAGGTGCTAAAGGAATTACAGAAAAACAAATAAATAAATTGGTGTATCTAGTTTAGCTTATATAAAATTATAAAATATAAACAGTAGAGATAAGACTATCCTGGCATTCTGTTCATAACCAAAACAACCCAAAATGTGTATTCGAAACTTCTTTCTTCTTCAATTTCACTTTCCCTGCCCATTTCAAAAGCCACATTTAGAATTCTTTACTTTCACAGATGCAATTTATTTAAGTTTAAAAAAATATAGATTAATTTTGGGGTGTAACTCAGCTTACAACTGAGCCTAAGAAACTTTAGATGCTTGAGAGCTTAGATACTACGTAATCCACATGCTTGAAGTATGCTTTGCCAGTCAAATGATGGCTGTAGTGGTTCTTCTTGAATGTACTCGATGTTCTTTTTGTCTTCAATGATGATGATAATTTTGATGATGGTCGTGGTCGTACACAGCTTACTTGTGCTGCTGCTGGTGTGGGAAATCTTTCAGTGCCACTGTACGGCATTCAATTGACGCGGATCGGCGTTGATGCCGAGCTTCTCCAGCTTGCGCACCTTGCGCATTTGCTTGGTCAGTTTGCGCTTGAAGTGAATCTCGCGATTGAGATTCATTATCTCGATGGTGTCCAGTTGTCGAATGTTCTTGATCGTGTGCAGTATCAAGTTGTCGGTCAAGTGCAGCTTGATGGTGGACATCTTCAGGAAGGGAGCGTCACGGCGGCGCAGCTCCTCGCGGTAGGCGAAGAGGGTGTAGGGCAGCGAAGGCAGTTGCGGCAATGGGCGCTTGAGATCCGGAAACAGTTGTTCGGCCATAGTCGATAAGCAAATGCAAGACAATATCGTAGACTATCGTTAACTATCGAATGATTTGTTCTCGATCTACTCTTGCGATGTGTGTCTGTCGAAGATGCGCAGCGGAATGATTCAACTTGCCGCAGCAGCTGCGATTTATATGCTCAGCATTCGTTTACCTGCTCGAGTCGAGATTGAAATTTCGTTCTGGAAATTTTCAGCTGTCCCTTTCGGGGGAAGTTGTGCGCAGCTGTCGGGAAACTACCTGCGTCAGCGTGAGCATCTGCAAGTGGCAGTTGCTGCTCGGGCACGCGAGCAAGCATCTTCACGTTGCCTTTGTCTTGGCAACTGCATGTGTGTGAAGGTGTGTGTGTGTGTGTGTGTGTGGCAAAAATTCCATTAGCCTCGCGACAACTTCTATTGTTTTTCGCGAAATTCTTCTAAGCGTTGTTGCATTTCTCCCAAAATGTCGAGCACGGGAATTTTAATGAGCTCTTGACCCGGGGAAATTCCAATACTAAATAAGGCACGACACGACACGATACGATTCTTCTAGTGTCTCGTCTTTATGCTCTTTTGCAGCTACCGTTTTACGACCTTTTGAAACGCTCTTCCTTGCACCTTCTTTGAATTCGAGTGCCGCCTCGCAATTAAAATAAATTGCATTCACTCAAAGGATAAAGCAGCGCGATTCGGGAGCCTCAAAGGAAGCCTGCATTGCGTCCACTTAATTATACAAATTGCCATTGGGCTGTGCGTGTTATCCTTTGAGGTCCAACTAAATAATTTTCACTGCTCTCTCTCGCATAATTATTTATCAAGCAGGAGAGCAGACATATTAATAGGAAAGTAAGGGAATAAACAATGAACTGATAACTGTTGAATTTTTAAAGATAACTGAAGAACATAAAAAATCTTTGCTCAATCTTTTTATACCCTTCGACCATTGAAAATTGTCAAAAGAGGGTATACTAACTTTGTGCAAATGTAACAGGCAGAAGGAGGCATGGGAGACCCCACAAAGTATATATATTCTTGCTCAGGATCACTAGCCGAGTCGATTAAGCCATGTCTGTCTGTCTGTCCGGATGTCCGGATGACCAGATGAACACATAGATCTCAGCTATTATAAAAGCTAGAGACACCAAATTTGGTATGAAGGTTTCTGTTTACCAGGCGCAGATGTAGTTTACTTCAAATGTTGTGTGCCACGCCCACCGCCCGATGTACACGCATTTTTTGCATTCAAACTCTCACTGTAGAAATTGGAATATAAGTTGAAGAACTTAAAGAATCTTTTCTTTATCTTTCTTTTGATTAAAAAGTATTCAAAATGCTGTCATATCATAAAATATACTAGGACAGACTCAAACTGAGTTAATCCCTTCAATTTAATGCCTACCTAAATAGCTAGCCAGACATGTTCAATCATGTTTAAGGTACTCTGCCTGCTCAGTGTAGTAGGTCTAGCAAATGCAACTGCTAGCAGTAGTTAACCATCAGACACCCCCGCACACAGCTCAGCCTCAGCGACTCAGCGTGAACTCAGCTTCGACTGGTTTCAGTTGCAGATTGCAGATTGCAATGTGTTAATCACAGCAGCATTTGTGGCATGCAACCCAAGAATGATTGCCAAACACATTATCTGTATTATTAATGAGCTGCATGCCGCTCATGCCACATGGGGCAGGCATTCTCTTGGCTATCAGTGTGTGTGTTGGTGTTGTTGTGGGCCTTGCTGGTGGTTATTTAACTGGTTCGTTGGGCATTCTCTTTACGGGGCACTGCGTTTTTTATTGTCGTGTCGCTTTTGGGTGTTTAATTAATTGAAAGCATTTTTACCGCCGCATTTTTGTGGCTGACACCGAAGCGGGAGAACGTTTCTTTTGTTTCGCATTGACCGTAATAATATTGACTTTCTGCCACGGCCACAGCGACGATGGCCACGGCGCGGACTATTTCGAATGCAAAAATATATTTATAAAAGAAAGCTGCAAGGGGGCGTGGCAACGCGCGAATACCCTGTTGATAAAGTTGAGACTAGCTCAGTATTTTTCTGTTTAATCAGCTGAGTGAACTTCGGAGATTTCATAAGCTAATCTTGCTTTGGGTAAACTGTAATGTGGAAGTATCTGCATATCAAATTTAATCAGACTATTGTTCGAGAGATTATCCCTTAATATGTTTGTTCAGCTTCGTAGTCTTTCATTCTTACTCTTAACTGAGGTATAAGTATAAGTATTTCACACTCCAGTCAATTTATCGCCAGCAATGAAGCGCAGCTTCCTTATTTGCCTTTCTTTTTAGCGTTATTAATTAATTGAAAATGTTCATTTAAATATATTTCGCATTTTCTTTATCTTCTGTCATTTATTTGGTGCAATTTTTATTTAATTTTTTAATCACACTTTCATTGTTAAAGTTTTTTCACTGCTTATGTTTTATTTTACTTTATTGATGATAATTAAAGATTTTATTTTACTTTACAGCAGTTTATTAATGAAT